>PVJL010018072.1:0-16859 GCA_004026885.1 Lyroderma lyra
TCCTCAAAGGCAAGGGAAGTAAAAGCAAAAATAAATGAATGGGATTATATCAAACTAAAAAGCTTCTGCACAGCAAAAGAAACCATCAACAAGGCAAAGAGACAGCCAACTGAATGGGAGAAAATATTTGCAAATAACGCATCAGATAAGGGTCTAATATCTAAAATATATAAAGAACTAATAAGACTTAACAACAAAAGAACAAACAACCCAATTGAAAAGTGGGCAGAAGAACTAAACCGACACTTCTCCCATGAAGAAATACAAATGGCCAGCAGACATATTAAAAAATGCTCATTCTCATTAGCTCTCAGGGAAATGCAAATCAAAACCACAATGAGATACCACCTCACACCTGTTAGAATGGCTATTATCAACAAGACAAGGAATAACAAGTGCTGGAGAGGATGTGGAGAAAAAGGAGCCCTGGTACACTGCTGGTGGGAGTGCAAACTGGTACAACCACTGTGGAAGGCAGTGTGGAGGTTCCTCAGAAAATTGGGAATGGAGCTACCATTTGACCCAGCAATCCCCCTTCTGGAGATCTACCCAAAGAACTTGAAAACCTTTGTCCGCAAAGACTTATGTACCCCAATGTTCATTGTAGCGCTGTTCACAGTGGCCAAAACATGGAAACAACCAAAGTGCCCTGAGATAGACGACTGGATAAAGAAACTGTGATACATATACACAATGAAATATTACTCAGCTGTAAGAAAAGATAAAATATTGCCATTTGCAGCACAATGGATGGACCTGGAGATCATCATGCTTAGTGAAATAAGCCAGACAGAAAAAACAAAGAACTGTATGACTTCACTCATATGCGGAATATAAAACTGAAAGCAACAAAGAGAAAATAAATAAACAAACAAACAAACAACACTTGGACACAATCAATAGTTTAATGTTTATTTGGGGATGAGTGGTTTAGGAAGTGGAGAAAGGGGAGGGGGTGGGAGAGGAGGGAGGGGAAGCTAAATATAAGGTGATGGAAAGAGAACTCACACTGGGTGGTGAACTTATTATACAACAAGTCGACAATGCACTGTAGAATTGTATGCCTGAAACCTATGTAATCCTTGCTAACAGATGTCACCCCAATAAATCTAACAATAAAAATGAATTTAAAAAAATGAAAATAAATAATTAAATAATTACATGTTATTTTAACTGAAAAAAAAATAGAATGGCTGCTTTAAATTCTCTGTCACTTAAATCAGACCCTTTCAGGTCTAAGAATATGTCTTCTGGGTAAATTTCCTGTTCTTTCTGAGGAGTTTTAGTTTTTGAGGAAATTATCCTGTCCGCTGGGTTCTTCCTCTTTGACATGAGGGCTTTAAGTTCAGTGCCCAGATTATTGCTTTTGCGGTGTCTTGCTGTAGGGCAGACACTAGGTGGCACTGGGGGGTCAAGTTTTGGGAGAAAAGGGGGTGCTTGTTTCTTGTTTCTGATCTACTGCGTTTGGAGGCTATGCACATATATCCTGGGGAGAGGCCAACAAAATGCACTCCAAGGGTGGCTTTCTGCCTTTTTCTGGGGAAGCTGTTCTGAGGCTTGTTTCTGCTGGCTTGGGTGAATGCTATCAAATCAGTCTTTCTTCCTAGCCCTGATTCAGCATCTGGCTGTCTGTGGGCTCACACTGCTTGTGCATGCTCCATAAGTCCAAAGCTGTGGGCCTGGCCTGAGACAGCAGGATCACCTTTGCAGTGGGCTGGGAACAGGAATTGCAGCCCTGGGGGTCCTAGAGCTGGGGTGTCATATTTGCAGTTCAGAGTCCTCGCTCAGCCCTTCTACCACTCAAAAGTTCCAGAGGCTGGCTCCGAAACTCCGTTCCCAGCATGCAGCTCCAAAGCCCAGCTCCCCCGTCGCCTCTTCCCTCCCCCGAACTGAGCCTCTTGGAATAGTCAGCAGCAATTGTGTCCTGTTGCAGTCTCTGTTCCCTTCCCTCTCCCCGACTCGCCCTTCTCTCCAACCTTCAGGTGTTTACTTGCGATTTGTGGATTTCTCAACAGCCATTTTATCACTCAGGGTCCTCTTTCTTGGCTCCTGGGCTGCCATTCAATTGTGTTTTCTGGGAGAGGCTTTAGAGACCTCCTCTCCTGTCTCCATCTTGCCTTCTTCCAGTATTAACTTTAAAAATATTTTCTGTGTAAACCCTGGATGTTAGGATGATGGTAATTCTATGGTAACTGAGGAAGTGAATTTGGAAGGCAGATTTTGAGAAATCTCTTTTAATTAACACATTTAATAAACCCATGGAATATATTATTATAAGCCGGTTCCTTACTTCAGGTCTCTATATCTGTACTGTCTGATATGATAGCCACTAATCACATATATCTATTTAAATTTTAAGTAAAATTAAAGATTTGATTAGTCACACTAGTCACATTTCAAGTGCTCCATAGGCAGTTGTGGATAGTGACTACCATATTGGACAGCATAGGCTCACATTTCCATCATGGCAGAAGGGTCTATTGGAGAACATTTCTCTAAATAGAGTTTTTGTTTGTTTGTTTGTTTGTTTTGATTTCGCTGTGGTCATTCATTGGCATTTGTGAGAAGAAGAGATATGTAATCAAGAAGTGCTATGTGGATGAAAATACACTTGATAGTAAATAAGAACTAAAAAGAATAGAATTGACCTTCAAGAATTTAGGTAACGTAGATTATATTAGCTTTTTGTCAGTTTAGAAAAGGAAAGAATGCATTTTCTGAGCGACTTTGTAGCATTAGAAAAGGTTTTAATCTTTTTAAGAGCATCTTTTTAAACTACCAAGTTCTTATATGTGCCCCTTTTTCATACATAATTAGATTTTGCTGTATTAACTCTAACTTTAGGCAGCTGTGTTTTGCATTTTGCCACTGACGATACTATACTACATCAAAGAAATAATTTTGGCTCCTCTGAAATGAAAGGAAACATAGTAAAGTTATTGCCACAGATAAAGTTTCCCAATTCTAAACCTCAGAAGAGAGAACAAGGTCATGATGAAGATACCAGAAGCCTTTTGGGTCCTCACTTACAATAAACAGTTTAACAGAAATTCTATAAAAAGATGAAAGTTTTTCAGTCCTCTGCAGTTAGTTAGACCCTGAGGAATATTTTTAAAGTTCCTAGGTGGTTAAGATTGTGTTCAAAGAATTGCTCAAACTAACCCACTTTATATGGGTTATATGTAAGTTTTTATACATGCTGTCAAAAATAATGATGGTTGTTTAATTCATAGGGAAATGTTTATGCTGAAAAAATATACCCCTTTTCAGTGGAATTTTTCGTACAACTTAAATATGTATATGAAAACTATGGTTGAAAAAAGTGAAAATCACAGGTTTTGAGAAAAGAATTTTTACTTTTCTAGGCAAATATGTTGTTTTAGAGGAATTTCTAGTATACAATGTACCTCAAAATCGGTCTATACCATAAATTTGTGATGTGTGAGGTGTAACTAAATAGGCCCTAGTTTTTGTCATGAACTAAGGTAAATACACTGTTGAATGGCAGGTCCTGTACTAGCTACTGGGGCTACAGCAGTAATCAAAAAGCACTGCCATCACAGAGCTGATTCTAGTGGGAAAAGAAGACTAAAATAAATAAAATATATAGCACCAGAGTTGGTAATACATGCATGAAGCAGAGAAACAGTAAAGGGAGATGGGAATGGAGAAGGTGGGAAGAAGTGTTGCTGTTGATTCTGAAAAGGAAATTTAAGGGAAAGTCTCAAGGACAGAAGTGGTATTTGAAGGGAGGGAGGGAATGTGATGTAGAAAAGGTCAGCCAGGTAAAGAGGAAGGTGATGTGGAAATGCATAGCCCTTATTAGGCTCTTCTAAAGACTTCTACTTTTATTTTGAGTGAGGTAAGCAGCCATGAAAATGTTTTGAGTGTTACATGATTAATATGTAAAAAGGATCATTCTAGCCACTTTGTTGGGAATAGTTTGTCACAAGACAAAGGTAGAAGCAATGAGCTGGGTTAGGAGGCTTTTGCAATACTCCAGGCAAGAGGCAATGGAAATGTTGATCAGGATGGTGGGAGCAGTGGAAGTGATGAGTAGTATTATTTTCTATTTTTTTCAGGAGGCCTTCTAGAAGTAGAATGTAAGTATGAAAGAATTGATACAATTGTCTGGCTAACATTACAATGCCCTTTTAAATTGCTACTCCCTGAATGTGTCTAAAAATATTTTTTCTTTGGCTGTTTTTATATATTTTGTTTTCCTTTTGTGTTCATGATTTGTACTCTTTAAAAAAAAAATGCTTAGGGTTTGGCCACAGTTTATTTTCTGAAAACATGGCTTATCTTTGGTACTAATTCCTTTACCACCAACTACTTTCAAGCAGTTCCCTGTTCTCTAGGCCTTGCGTAAATTTGAATCAGTCTGTTGAATTGCCTCACAAACTTTCTGGTCTTCCTTACTCCGGTCAGTTGGAATTTTCACTTCTTTCTTATCTCCTCTTCCATGTTCCTTCCTCATGTAAAGTTATTACTACTTGGAATTTTCCTGAATCTGCCTCTCATATGAAGTATGGGTTGAAAATGAAAGGACTAAAGAGAAAGGAAGAAGCAGGTGGTACTCTGCACAAAGATTCCCCCTTCCCTTTGCCTCCAAATAACTGTTCTCATTGCTTACACCACTAGGCCTAGGTAAAAGTTTCTCTACCCACTCATCATGTGTACTATTTTTCTAGTATATCTCTTAAGTGGGCAAGGAAAAGAGAAGAGGCCAGAGTTAAGCTGCTTTTTAACCTGGTCTGTTATACAGATATTTTGGGGAACTTTAAAAAAGAATCTCACTCTTAGAAACCTCAAGAGGATGATCCTGACTCAAGGCAAAGAAGAAAGGCAGTCACCTAGGGCAAAAGCTTTTGATCTTCTATAGCTTAGACCCCCTTCTCAACCCACAGACCCTCTCATCACAAAAGTTCTATTAGGGTCCTGGGGCTCACTAAGGCCTAGTCCTATTGTCAATACTGTAGAGAGCTGAGTGAGTGTTCTTGAGAGCCCTTAAAACCCTAAACTGTTTTTCCTAGAGAAACACCAGTTTTCAACAACTGTGTGACTGAGGAACCATTGAACAGGAGTTTCAATACCATGTGACATACTCATAGCCACCGTTATTATCTCTGTTTTCAGATAGTGACATTGAGGCGCAGAGTAAACTTGCCACTTACACAATCAGAGAAATGACCACCTTGTACTCTAATTATTTAATGGAATTTTGAAACACAAAAACTAGACACAATAAACCTATCACCTAGATTCAATAATTTAAGGATTTTTCCACATTTGCTTTTTTTTTTTTATCTTTACTGGAGTATTTTCAAGCAAATCCAAGATATTAATGTCATTTTATACTACACAAATCAGTGTAACGCTCTGAAAATTATGGACATTTTTATATATAACCACAATATCATTAATATACTTGACAAAGTTATTAATAATTCTTTAGTCTCACTGAAGTTTTTAAAAAATAAATCTTTTAAAAATCTGTATATCTACTCAGTCTAAATTTATGTACACTTGAAACTTATCAGTCATCATTTTCACATCATTGGCACAAAATGCATATTTTAATAATTGAATGAGCAAAGACTAGGAGAGCAGTCTGTAGGTGAACTTTCTATATTGTAAGTAGTTAATGATCTGATTTAGCTCTGCATCCTGAACTGATGACTTTTTAAAATAGGATTAAAGAAAAATGCAATTAAGTGTAAATTTATTCTCTTTGTCTATAGATGGGCTTTTTGCATGTTTCAGAAAGATTGATTATCAAACACTGATGGTTTTGTGCTCGTTCACAACACATTAATGTTAGGATTTACAAAGGAACTAGTAAGTAGATTGTATGCACTAATATTACCATAGGAATGAAGCTAAATTAATTTGAAGAATTAAGATGAAAACTTTCTACCCAGCTGTAATGTGTTCCCAGTATGATTTTGGTACATGCATTTTGAGCATTTGCATCTTGTGGACATTGTGCAGCACAGAACCGTTTGCTTCTTTAGCTCACTTGCAGATTCAAAAAGAAATGAATGAATGAACTAACACAATACTGAAGGAGAATAACAAAGTCAGAGGACTGACACAAGACAACCTGAAGACTTACTACAAAGCTGCAGTAATCAAGAGAGTGTGGTATTGGCATGATAATGGAAAAACAGGTGGAAGAAAATAAAGAGTCTAGAAATAGGCTCACATAAATACAGTCAACTGATCAATACAGTCAACTCTTTTTTGACAAAGGACCAAAGGCTATAAAATAGAGAAATAATAGTCTTTTCCACCAATAGTGTCAGGCCATCAGGACATCCCCATAGAGGAAAAAACGTGAATCTAAACACAGATCTTAGACCTTTATAAAAAAAAATCAACTCAAATTTTATCAGAGACCTAAATATTAAAATACAAAACTATAAAAGTCCTAGAAGATAACATAGGAGAAAAATCTAGATGATCTAGGGTCTGGTGATCACCTTTTTATGCCTTTAACCAAAGGCATAATTCATGAAAAGAATTGTTAAGCCCAACTTCATTAAAATTAAAATTTTCCACTCTGTGAAGACTCTGTCAAGAAATGAATGTAGAAGCCACAAACTGGGAGGAAATATTTGCAAAGGACATATCTGATAAAGGACTATTAACCAAAATATACAAAAAGTTTGTATATTTTGAACAATAAGAAAGCAAACAACCCTGATACAAAAGAGTGGGCCAAAAACCTCAGTAGACAGACATCTCTTTAAAACAGATATATAGATGGCCAATAAGCATTTTAAAAGATGCTCCACATTAGGTAAATGTAAATCCAAACAGTAAGGCACCACTATGCACCTATTAGAATGGCCAAAATCTAAAACACTGACACCACCAAATTCTGACGAAGATATGGAGCAGTAGGAACTCTCTCATTCATTGCTGGTCGAATGCATTTGTATCTAGTTATTAGTTTTCTGCTACATTACTATAGAAATTTCATATTAGAAAAGTATGTATTTTGTAGCTAAAATTATCTAAAACTGAATGGTTTTTATCTCTCTTGATCATAAGCTATATATATGACCATATAACTTGGGAAGTTTTTCTAGATTTTAGCCAAAGAATATTTCTTCCTGAGAAAATATTTCAGGGCAGTGTCCACCCTGGAGTGTTTAACATGTTGACTAAGTTAACTGGTTTGGGAAATTTCTATATTAACATCCACACACACAAAATAAAAGATAAAGACTACATGATCCTATCAATTGATGCAGGAAAAGCATTTGAGAAGATACAACACCCATTTATGATCCAATGACTGAATAAAATGTGTATAGAAGAAAAGTACCTCAACAAAATAAAAGCCATATATGAAAAACTCTCAGCAAATATCATACCAAATGGGGAAAAGCTGAGGCCCATTCCCCTAAAATCAGGAACAAAACAGGGATGCCCCCTTGTCACCACTGCTATTCAGTATAGTACTGGAAGTTCTAGCCAGAGCAATCAGGCAGAGAAAGGAATAAAAGTTACCAAATTTGGAGAGAAGACAAACTGTCACTATTTACAGATGACATGATCCTTTATACAGAAAATTCCAAAGACTCCACCAGAAAACTATTAGAAACAATAAATGAATACAATCAAGTTGCAGGATACAATACCCGTGTACAAAAATCAACTGCATTTCTATGAACAAACAATGACTCTTCAGACAAAAAAACAGAGAATAAATACCTTTTGTGATTGCAACAAAAAGAATGAAGTAACTGGGAATTAACAAAGAATGTGACAGACTTTTACATGGAAAACTATAACACATGCTTGAAAGAAATAGAAGAGGACACAAGGAAATGGAGAGGTATTTCATGTTTATGGATAGGAAAACTTAACATTGTTAATATGTCTATGTTACCTAAAGCAACACAGATATAATGCAATTCTCATAAATATCCCACAAACATACTTTCACAAAATAGATTTAAAAATCATCAGATTTGTATGGAACCACAAAAGACCTTGATTCCAAAGTAATAACACATAAAAAGAGTAACACTGGTGATATTACACTCCCCAGTTTTCAGTTTATACTGCAAAGCATCAATACTTAAAACTGCTTGGTATTGGCAGGAAGACAGACACACAGACCAATGGAACAGAATTAAAAACCCAGATATAAATCCACAAATGTATACACAAATAATTTTTTATTAAGGAGCCAAAAGTATGCAATGGGGAAAAGAAAGGCTCTTCAGAAGATGGTGCTGGAAAAACACATACAAAAGAATGCATCTGAGCTGTGAACTGTTACCATATATTGAAATTAATATAAAATGGATTAAAATCTCCACATAAGACCCAAAACAATAAACTGTGTGGAAGAAAACATTGGTACTGAATTTATAAACCTGGGGCTCAAGGAGGACTTCACGAACCTGACCTCAAAAGCAAGGGAAGTAAAAGCAAAAATAAATGAATGGGAATATATCAAACTAAAAACTTCTGCACAGCAAAACAAACCATCAACAAGGCAAAAAGCCAGCCAACCAAATGGGAGAAAATATTTGCAAACAACACATCTGATAAGGACCTAATATCTAAAATACATAAAGAACTAATATAACAACAAGAAAAACAACCCATTTAAAAAGTGGGCAGAGGACCTGAACAGACACTTCTCTCATGAATATATACAAATGGCCAACAGACATATGAGAAAATGCTCTACTTCTTTAGCTATTATGGAAATGCAAATCAAAACCACAGTGAGATATAATGCCTCACACCTGTGAGAATGGCTATCATCAACAAGACAAGGAATAACAAGTGCTGGAGAGGATGTGGAGAACAAGGAACTCTTGCACATTGCTGGTAGGAATGTAAATTGGTACAACTGCTCTGGAGGACAGTGTGGAGGGTCCTCAGAAAACTGGGAATGGAGTTACCATATGACCTGGAAATCCCCTTTCTGGGTATCTACCCTCAAAATTTGAAAACCTTCCTCTGCAAAGACTTATGTACCGCAGTGTTCATTGAAGCGCTGTTCACAGTGGCCAAGACATGGAAACAACCAAAGTGCCCTTCAATAGATGACTGGATAAGGAAGCTATGGTACATATACACAATGGAATATTACTCAACTATAAAAAGATGAAATAGTGCCATTTGCTACAAATTAAATGGACCTCGACAACATCATGGTAAGTGAAATAAGCATGACAGAAAAAAAGCCAAGAGCCATATGACTTCATTCACATGTGGAATATAAAATTGAAAGCAATAAAGACAAGAAAATCATGTGCACAGTCAATAATTTAGTCATACCTGGGGGGGAGGGGGCGAGGAGGTGAGAGAAGAGGGAGGGGGTGCCAAATATATGCTGATGGAAAGAGAACTGACAGTGGTGAATACATGATGCAACACATAGATGATGCGTTGTAGAATTATATACCTGGAACCTATGTAATTCTTGTTAATGAGTGTCATCACAATAAGTCTAACAAAACAAACAAACGAAACATTAGAATATTTTTTAAAATGCTGCCTTCCTTGGATGGAGAACATATTTCTATATGTTTAATACATTGATATGTTTAGTATGCCTATATGTTTAATATGTCTCATTCATTACATTTAACTGTGAATTTTAATGATTTTGTTATGATAATACTTATAAGTTGGATAGAAATTGACAGAAAATGGATCTCAACATTGCGTGCCATTTCATTGTCTATTTTCTTTTTTCTATTTTTTGTTTTTACTGTGTCCATGAGTTTTGTTTCACTATTGTTTTCAATTTTGTGTTAACAAACTAAATTTCTCCATCCTTTTCCATTATTTTACCCACTCTCCCATCCCTCTTCCCATCTTAAAGGCCCTCTCGATAACATTCTCTGTAGTACTGATTTAGTAGTGATGTATTCTTTAGCTTTTTCTTACATGAGAAGCTCTTTATCTGTCCTTCAATTTTGAATGTTAGCCTTGCTGGACAAATTATTCTTGGTTGTAGATCTTTGGTTTTCATCATGTTGAATATTTTCTGCCAATCCCTTCTGGCCTGTAAAGTTTCTGGTGAGAAATCAGCTGAGAGTCAAATGAGTGATCCTTTATAAATTACTACTTGTATTTCTCTTGCCATTTTTAGAATTTCCTCTTTCTTTGACTTTTGCCATTTTAATTATGATGTGTCTATATGTATTCTTGTTTGGGATCATCTTGTTTGGAATTCTCTGTACATCCTGGACATCTATTTCCTTTTCTAGGTTAGGAAAATTTTCAGTCATTATTTCTTCAAATAACTTCTTGATCCCTTGCTTTTCCTCTGTCTCTTCCGATACACCTATTATTCTGATATTTTTATGTTTGATATAGTCCCAGGGGAATCCCAATGCATCTTTCTTTTATTAGAAATTATTTTCTAACTGTTCTGGCTGGCTGTTTTCTGCTGGCTTTTCCTGCAAATCACTGCTTTGCACTTTTATTTGCTTTAGTGACTCTCATTCCATTCTTCATTTCATTTAATGTAATCATTATCTCTCTCTGATCCTTTATAATGATTTGTAAATCTTCTTTAATGCTTACTATCTCTCTGTTGAAATTATCATTCAGTTCCTTAAGCATTTTTATAATCTTTGCTTTGATCATTGTTTCTGATGTGTCATCTGTCCCCATCTTTTTATGTTGAGCTCCTGTTCTCTGGTTTCCCATTTTTGCAGCCTCTTTGGACCCTTGCTCCTGCAGTTTCTTTGATGTTCACTGCTGATACTGGGTGGGCAGAGGTCTGTAGGGGCTCTGTTTTGTTCCTGTGTCTCTGTGGCAGGGAGCTTGGGCGTGATTGTTCCTTTTCTCAGTTTTCCCTGTGCATGGATTCTGCCCCCAGCCTTGGGGTCAGTCCTGTATGCTGGTCTTTCAGATCATGCTGGTTGTAGGCCAAGAAACATTGCATGCAGCCCTCTCTCTCCTTCTCCTTCCTGGCTGTAGCATTTGCACCGTGGCTCCTCTTTGCCTAGCCACTCCTCCTCCTCTGGGAACTGGAGTGAAGTCTGCCCACTGCATTTTGCAGGCCAGTCTGCACCTCCTGGGGCCAAAGTGAGGTGCAGTATATCGCACCCCACCTGAGGGCCCCCTTTCCTCTATACTGTGGACCGAGGGAGGCCCAGAGCACTTTCCTGCCACTTTCTTCCACCCTCCCCCAGCAGTGGAGTTCCAAGTAGGGACCCATGCACCCATGTCCCCACTCTTCCCTGTCTTTCTCCTTTGTTTAACCCTCTGGTGCCTGTAGGTACCTTAATGCAATGAGTGAGTTGCTTAGTTGTGATTGTGCATTGTGTAGAGGGTTCTTGGTTGAGATACTGGTGTTTTATTAGTTGTAATCTCCAGTGGAGTTTTTTGTGGGTCCCTCTCATGCTCCCATTTTGTGCCCTTCATTGCCTCTTTTCAACAGTCACTTTAAAAGGTGAGACCTAAACATTAACAGGATTGTTGAAGCATGTGTTTCCTTACAGAATTCAGCAGCTGTTTGAAGAAATACTGAGTAATAGCAGGCAACTGAAATGTAGGTTTATGCTGGAAATAGGAACCCTAACATCACTGTCATCTCTCCTAAGCTCTATCCCCAACACCATAGAGTACCTGAATTTACTAGACAAAATATTCTTGGAACAGCAACCTTGTCAGTGCAGTGGACCTGGAGTGATTTGTGAATCTGCACTCACGTGCCCTGGATTTCTGTGATCTATAGCTGAAATGGCAAGAGTCCTAACTGATAGCAGCCATGTGCCTTTTCAGTGACTGTCTTTCCCAGTCCACAGCATTTCTGTGATGCACAAGGCTCTGGACAACAGGCCAAATAATGAGCATCAAAAGCCTTTGTATGAAAGAGCACCAGCCTTTGGGTCTGTATAATGGCTTTTGATATCAAGAGTGAAGATAAGTTTAAGGTTTTTAAAACCCAGTATACCACCAGAGAGGATTCATTGTGACAGCTACATCACTTGTGTTTCAAGGGCTATTATTGGACTTACATCCAGGCAGTATGACAAGTTCCTCACTCAATTTATATTAATGGATGATGTGATTGACACCTCTGGTTTTCCAGATCTTAGTGACAACTGACAGGAAGATCCTTTGGTTTTATTAGCATGGAGGTGCACGGAGCTCCCTCTTCTGGAACTACACGGTAGGTGATTTTTGTTCACTACAACTTGATAATAACAAATCACTTAAAAATATAACAGAAAAAAGAAAACAGGATTTTTTTCATGCTGGCTGCCTCATCTTCTAGAGTCTAGGGATCAACATATTAATTTGAATGATTTTTAAATGATCTATTGATTGGACATATGCTTATTTCTTACTAGGGCCTTTTGTCTTAATGCAAAACTATTCTCATTTGGAGAGAGAGTTGCTATTCTGACAAATTAGAAGAACATTTTACTTCCTTTCTTGGTACTTATAAGACATTTTTTGGATACCAAATACTCTATGGAAATCTTACATTCCCTTTATTAGTCATGTGTCATTATTTCAAAAAAAAAAATTTTAGCCCGCATTTGTGTCTTGCTTTTCCAGTTTTACTTTATATTTTGGTTAGCCAGCTGGGGTAGTAGCAAAGAATAGGTCAGTATTGAAGTTAATAAGTAAAATGAGGATTTTGTGTAGGATAAAGAAATGTCAGGTTTTTCAAAACTAGTTTAACCCAGTCTTTTTAAAGCTTTGTTTCTTCTTTTAAGAAATAATATGTTTATATATGGCTAAAGCCCCTCTATCCCTTCCTCTTTATTCCTTCCCAGAAGTAATTATTATTCTGAAGTTAGTACATACTATTCCTGTAACTGTTTTATGCTTTACATATTTGCTACTGATAATTTATCTTTTAAAGTGCCACTTTATAACTTTGAACTATGAATGATTTTTCACTAATAAATAACAGTAGTTTACTGTGCATTGTTAATGGATACATACATATGAAATAAATTGTGATACATCACTATCCAAAGATATAAAATTATACTTTAAACTTTTAATGTCTTCAATTTTACTAAATGTGGTGATAGCAGAATAGGATTACAACACCTTCCAATTCACCACCCATGGTAATGTTCTTGGAGACAATAGTAAACTTCTAGTTTTCTTTTTTCCTGGTAAAGCTACCATACTTGCATTTTAAATCTCAATATGTATTTCAATATATTTTTAAAAGAAAAGGAGGGTTTCCCTGGTGGTGTAGTGGGTGGGCTTCAGAGCACTAACCACCATGGCCTGCGTTCAATTCCTGGCCAGGGAACCAACCAAAAAAAAAAATGGAAAAGGACCAAAGTGGTAATTGAGATAAAAAAAAATGTGGAAATAACTAACTTACAAATCAACAAAAGAAAATGCAAAGTAATGACACTGCTTATTTTGCTTATTTTTAAGGTTACAGTGTGAGTACACAACCTCATTGCCATTGGTGGTCTTCGTGGTTCTGATCTGAAAGTACTTGAAGTCACTGGAAAAAGCATTTATTTTTTTATGCAGGTGAACTGGCCGACCAGGATGTGGATCCAGTGGATAACCTCATTGAGTAGGTATCCCTGGGTCAACCTTGGCACTCAGTCATGGACATTGAATCTCTCAGTGTCTTCACAGAACCAAATCTCACTTTTGCAGAGACATGCAAATCTTTAGCAAAGACATTTAGCTTGTTTTTAAATGTAAAATTCCTATGGTTACATATGCAAGTTGAGTCCTATTATGTTTTTTTAATAGTGTGAATTAATCCTTTTGTGCTGTGTGTAATCAATATTACCTTTGTAAAATTATATGTGTATGTTCTACTTCTTGATCAAAGGGTGTGGTCAGGTATTCAAAGCTTTATAGTGTGACTTAAACTATAAGAAATCAAGACCTTTACATATGCTGACTACGAGAGACTCACTTGAGATAAAAAAAAAAACACACACACAAAGACTAAAAGTAAAGAGATGGAAAAGTTATTTCAAAAAAAATGAAAATGGGGGTTTATAAAAGAAGCTGAGGTAGCAATACCTATACCAGACAAAATAAACTTTGAAACAAAGGCTATAGTAAGGGACAAAGAAAGACCAGTAATTCCACTTTTGGGTATTTATCGAAGGAAATCCAGAACACTTACTCAAAAACATACATGCACCTTTATGTTCTTTCCAGCATTATTGCCAGCAATAGTGAAGATATTGAACCAATTTAAGTGTCCATCAACAGACGAATGGAAAGGGAAGACAAGATGGCGACTGGAGAGGAGGTTCCTAAAGCCTCTCCCAGAAAACACAACTGAACAGCCATCCAGGAGCCAAGAAAAAGGACCCTGAGTGACAAACCGGCTGTTGAGAAATCCACAAATCGCAAGTAAACACCTGAAGGCTGGTGAGAAGGGGGCGAGTTGGGGAGAGGGAAGGGAGCAGAGACGGACCACACGGGACGCGATCGCTGCTGACTATTTGGAGCTGCACAGTTTGGGGGAGGGGAGAGAGACTGGGGAGCTGGGGACGGAAGGAGTTTGGGAGCCAGCCTCTGGAACTTTTGAGTGGTAGAAGAGCTGAGCGAGGACTCTGAACTGCAAAGATAACACCCCAGCTCTAAGCCCCCTGGGGAACTACACAGGGCTGCAGTTCCTGTTCCCAGCCTGCTGCAAAGGCACCCCTGCTGTCTCAGGCCAGGCCCACAGCTTTGGACTTATGGAGTGGGCATTTACTCATGCACCCCAGAGTTCTGAAAGCAGTGTGAGCCTTTAGACAGCCAGATACTGAATCAGGGCTGGGAAGAAAGACTGATTTGATTTGCTAGCATTCCCAGCAAAGGGCAGAAGGCAAAGCTGCCTTTGGAAAGCCTTTTGTTGGCCTCTCCACAGGATATATGCGCATAGCCTCCAAACTCAGTAGGAGATCAGAAACAAGAAACAACCCCCTCTCCCCTAAAACTTGACCCCCAGCGCCACCTAGTGTCTACCCTACAGCAAGACACCACAAAAGCAAAAATCTGGGCACCGAACATAAAGCCCTCATGTCAAAGAGGAAGAACCAAGTGGACAGGATGAATTCCTTAAAAACTAAAACGCCTCAGAAAGAACATGAAATTCACCTAGAAGATAGCCTGTTACAACTGGAAGGGACTCGATTAAGTGACAGAGAATTTAAAGCAGCCATTCTAACGGCTGTGAGAGAAATGAAAACCTATTGGCAGAACACCATAGCTGATATAAATAATATAAAAAAAGATATAAACGACATAAAAAAGGAACTCTGTGAACAAAAAGAACAATTTAACAAAGAAATTCAAAACATAAGAAAGATTGAGATGGAAATACAAGAAATAAATAATACCATAAAAGAAGTGAGAAATGAAATAACTGCCATAGGAAACAGGACCAACAAGATGGAGGAAAGAATTAGTGATATTGAAGACCAGAACATGGAAACAGCTCAGAAAGAGGAAGAGAGGGAATATAGAACCAAAAGGATTGAAAGAACTCTTCAAGAAATATCCGACTCCATGAGACAAAACAACATCAGGATAATAGGAATAGAAGAGGGGGCAGAGCAATCTACAGAGAGCATACTCAAACAAATCGTAGATGAGAACTTTCCAAACCTATGGAAAGATCTGGAACCCCAAGTTCAAGAAGAAAACAGGTCCCCCAGATACATGGACCCCAAAAGATCTTCTCCAAGACACATGGTACTGAAGATGTCCAAAACTAAAGAAAAAGAGACAATTCTCAAGGCAGCCAGGGAAAAAAGAACTATAACCTTTAGAGGAAAACCCATCAGGCTGGCATCAGATTTCTCAGCAGAAACTCTACAAGCCAGGAGAGAGTGGAAACCAATATTCAAAAATTTAAAAGAGAGAAACTTCCAGCCAAGAATAAATTATCCAGCAAAATTATCTTTCAGATATGAAGGTGGAATAAAGACCTTCTCAGACAAACAGAAACTGAGAGAATTTGCCAACACAAGGCCAGCACTCCAAGAAATACTGAAAGAGGCTCTTCAGCCTGAAACAAAACATCAGGAAAAATGAAACAAAGTTGGAGGAACAAGAAACAAACAAACAAACAAACAAACAAACAAAAACAAAGAAAGAAATAAGTAATGGCCACAGGAAATCCTCACATATCGATCATCACTCTCAATGTCAATGGACTGAACTCACCAATAAAAAGACACAGAGTAGCAGACTGGATTAAAAAACAGAATGCATCCATATGCTGTCTCCAAAAAACACACCTCAGCTGTAAGGACAAACACAGACTCAGAGTGAAAGGATGGGATACAATATTCCAAGCAAATGGAAACCAGAGAAAAGCAGGAGTGGCCATCCTGATATCTGATGAAATAAACTTCAAGTTAAAAAAGATAGTAAAAGACAAAGATGGACATTACATAATGATAAAAGGTACAATGCAACAAGAAGAAGACTTGACACTAATCAACATATATGCTCCCAACCAGGATGCATCAAAATATACAAAGAAACTACTAACAGACTTGAAAGGAGAAACTGATGAATACACAATCATAGTGGGGGACTTAAACACCCCACTAACAGCCATGGACAGATCATCCAAACAGAAAATAAATAAGGAAATAACAGCTCTAAATGACACATTACAGCAACTGGACATAATTGACATTTACAGGACACTTCATCCAGCAAAAAGAGACTACACCTTCTTTTCTAGTGCACATGGAACATTCTCAAGAATAGACCATATGCTGGGACACAAAAGTAGCCTCAGCAAATTCAAAAAGATCGAAATCATACCAAGTGTATTCTCAGACCACAAAGCTTTGAAATTGGAGATCAACTGTAAAAGGAAAGCAGAAAAAACCACATATACATGGAGATTAAAC
>PVJL010018073.1:0-16848 GCA_004026885.1 Lyroderma lyra
GCTCCCTTGGGGGTGCAGGGCGGGTTCTGGGACGAGAACAAGGGTGAAAGTGCTCATTTCAGTTTTGTTACGTTAATGTGACAAGGACAGGGTGAGTGAAAACAGCCCTATTTCTCTTCTCTTAGAATTTGGGAAGTTTTATTTTTCTGATCTCCCTAAGACACCTTTAGCATGTGACTCCTAATGGGATTGACAGACGAGATGTGCACCAACATAGTGACCAAGGACCTACGTAAATGTGTGACCATGAGCCCACCCCCCTACACACCTGCATGTCACTGAGCCCCAGCGTGGTGGGTCAGTTTGCTGGAATCGCATGTTAGAAATGAGCAGGAGATCACAAGCCTGGAAGTCCCGGGATGTGGCCGAACACAAAGTCCCTTGGCCCCAGCCTGCGGGCTGTGCACGGTGTGGCAGGAGCACTTGCTGACATTCCGGATGTTCAGCCAATACGAGGCCTTGTGACTGTGTGCGGTTCCTTGGAGCTTGGGGTCGGGGTTGGGGAGGTGGGGAGAGATGGAGAGTGGTTTTCTGGGGGCAGGCAGGTGGCGTCCGAGACGGCTGATGAGGTTCTCAATGACCACTTTCGTGAGAAAGGGGGGTGATGACTTTCTGCACGCCCTGGTTCTTCATCGGCTAAGAAAGAGCCTGGTGCTCGTTCAAACTCTTCTCCCTCACTTCTGCCGTTGGCCAGGGGTCTCGTAGGCAATGACCTAGATACGTGAGAACCAGGCTTTCTAATAGCCCCCCGTTTTTTCTGGATCTCAGTACTCAAAGTTAGCAAACTGTGACAACGTGTCTCCGTCCTACCTGCCCCGGTGCCTCGGAAAGCGTGTGTCAGGCCGTAGAAAACTGCTCCTTTTTGCATTTGCCTGAAACAAACGGCATTCGTTCCCGCCGTCCCACTGACGGTGCTCGGGGCCGAAAAGGAGACTCAGGGAACATTACCCACATTTTTGTGAAACTCAAATATGTGTTCACCAAATATTTTGCCATTAGTCACGATTCACTGGGTGATCTTTGTAATCGACACCTGGCTCTGGATCAGTGTCTCCAGCTACGAAAAGCATCATTCCAGCTGCCATCAGCACGGGGCAGGAAGCCATCAGCCTGTCACGGCGTCCTGTCCCATCGGCATCAGCTTGAAATTAGTGGTAAGTTACAATGCGACTCCAGCAGGATACGCACGTCATGTTCAATAGCGGTTGGCCAGCCCAGAGCCTACGCGGCTGTATCCTGTGCACGTGACTTTGAGTTCGACTCCTTGGCGTGATGCGATTCGAGAGCAACGTCTCAGGTCCCCCAGTAATGGCCCCAGAGACAAGTCCAAGGGGACCGTGCCCGGGACATCTTGACACTTGACAGAAATTCTCCCTTAATTCAATCCCCTCTGTGGCCTGCTACGCCATCCTTGCCTGGATTTATGACTTGAAGATCTTCTGGAACTCTCAACTCTCCCCAGCCCGCCCTGTGAACTCACCTCTCTCACCTGGCCACATAAGGGCATTGAAAGACCTCGCGTAGAGGGAAGAGAGGTCCCAGCGTGCCCAGTGTCAGCCGAACTGTCCAGCAATACGTACACACGTCCTGACACTTAAATGGCTTCCTTCTAGATGCTCCGATGTCTGGATAAGTTACTCCAGCTAGAACTTTCTCTTGCTTCTGCTGGCACGGATCGGATGACGGGGCCCCATGCGTGTGGACAAGCTCCTATTACAGCTCTGGCAGAATGACAAGGCCTTTTGGTAAGATCTCAGCCAACAGGGCCCTTTAAGTGGGTTCTAAGCCAGATTTTCACCTGCTAGCGAGTATGCACTCCTGCACACTCCCAGGGGGATGGGACTGCCACCAGCTGTTTGCAGGAGACGGAGCCATTCACCCAGTGGTGGACATTTAGACTATTTCCGTGATTAGAAAAGACTATTCAGTGATATTAAAATGAACATTTAAGGCATAAATGTGTTTACAATGTTGATTTTTCTTCTTTATGCCACATTTCCCCAGTGTGGAAATTCCTGCGAGAGCATTTTCAGCAGCAGGGCAGAGTACGGGGGCTGCTTCCCGGCGCTCTGGAGAGCCTGAACCACCGTGGAAGCAGTGCTGGCGCTGTGCAAACGTGCACGCCCTCGGTTGCCGGGTACGCCGTGACCTCGCTCCAGTATGCGGGCCTCAACTCTCGCCCCCGTTCTGTAAGTGATCTGTTAACACCGTTAGCGTGTGACCTCGAGGGTCTCCACCACTCCTCTCGCTGACACCCGTGAACTCAGCGTGTGTTAAAATATTAGCTCATGTCTTACAATCTTCTGAGTAGCGTTCCCCAGTTTGCTGCCTGCCTTTTCATTTTAGTAACCCTGGAATGCAGCAGTTTAAGGAAATGGTTTATGATAACGGTAATCAAACTGTTTCTCCGATCCGCCATGCCCTCTATTCCGGGACCTTCTGTATGGGTGCCGCCTTCTGTTCAGGCCACTGCGTGTGTTCGGGGCCTTGGGTCCTCCAAGTGGAGAGAATGACCCGTCCTCCCCGCCGAGGGCGTGATATATGGTGTTGTATGAACTTAGGGTGCAGATAGGACAAGATGTCGGTATTTCGGCAAAGCGCTGCATGTGATACGACTCGGACAGTGGCGGTCCCACACTGATCAAGGATCCGATAGCAAACTAAGCACATGGCGTCTGCGATTAGTTATGGCCACCTGGAAAAGACGTTTGTGTTTTAGCTGAGAGGAAGCTCCGCAGAGGTCCACGGGGACACGTGGCTGCCAACACTGTTGGCTTGGTTTGGGACTAAATGGAGAGAATCCGTGTTGGAATGCGGGTGGCGGTGTCCTCTGCAGGACGGACTTGGAGCAATTAACGGCAATAAGTAGAAGCCTCGAGGTGTCTCGTGTTGGCTCAACAGAAGGAAAAAGAAATTTCCTCGCAATCTGAGCAGCTCTGAGGCAGAGCGACCTGCCTCTGGAGGTAATGCGTCCCCATCGTTGAGGTGCTCAGTGGAGGTGGCAATGCACTGGAATGGTGACATCGTGGGACACACCAGGACACAAGTCGGAGAACCTATAGCCACGCCATTCCCCTCTTTTAAAACCCCACCAACCCCCACACAGAGGGAAATGGGTGTGGTTTAGTCCACCTCTCCTTGCTCCCTATTCGGCGCTCATTAACGACTCCTCCCATGGAACATTCTAGAATGACTTTTAGGATCGACGTCAAGCGACCTGAACTACTGTTTGCAAGAGCCCATTTATTTACCTTTTGGGGGGAAACATAAAAGACTCATTGGCAGCCCCTTTCGCCCCGGTCTTCGCAGTGCCTTGAAGATGTCCCTGCCCCGCGGCCCACGAAGCCCCCGCTGACCATCCACGCGACCCTAGTCCCTCCTGTGGGCACTGTCACGGCCATCACGGCCTTCGGACCCCAAGACCTGACAATTTTCCGGAAGCCTCCTTCCGCCGCAGCCTCAGTGCTTGTGAAATGGGGGCGAGACCAGTCAGAACCCTGCAAAAAGCTTGACCTTCAAGAGTGCGTTCGTGCTTGGTTCCCAGAGAAATAGCCCCCCCAAAATGCGACGTGCTGACAATCCCCCTGAAAGTGGTGCTGGCGCCGCGGCCTGGGACCTTCGCACACCTGCAGGAGCACCGTGGGAACGGGGCGGGGGGCTCCCAGGGGCAGGGGACTCCCGGGGGGCGGGGGGCTCCCGGGGTCGGGGGGCTCCCGGGGGGCGGGGGGCTCCCGGGGGCAGGGGGCAGGAGGCTGGCTTCCCAGGGACACTAGCAGTTCCGGACGGGAGGGCGTGGGGACCTCGGGTGGGTGTCCCTGAGGCCGTGGGCGCCTCAGGTGGGTGTCCAATCGGGGGGACGTCAGGTAGTTTTCTGTAAAGTCGGGCAACTGGGGATCATGGGGACGGCGATGGTGGCGGGCTCCCGGGGAGGTGCCCTGCGAGGCCGGGGCTGCGGGGTGTGGGGAAGCCGGGAGTGACGGCTCCGCGGTCTCCCCTCTAGGGAAGAGGAGGCCAACGATCGGACCAGAGGACAGGGACCAGACAAGGGTGGCTTTGACGGAAAGCTAAGGTCTGTCACGACCCCCTAAATATCAGACGTCCGCTGCAGGAGGCAGAATTGCTCCCCGCTCCCCGAAAGAAATCTGCTCAAGCCGTGGCCCCGTTCCCTGTGACTGTCACCTTAGCCGCACAGAAAGCCACGGCAGCGTAACGGCCCTACCCGGGGTCGGCGGGACTGGGGGAGGCCCCCGCCCAGTGTGTTCCTGTGGGAAGAGGACACGTGGGCCCACGCACGCGGAGGACAGGGGACAGAGGCTGGGGGACAGAGGCAAGGACCGCTGGCCGCCCCGGAGGCTCAGGGCGCGGCTGGGGCAGGGGGGGCCTCAGAACCAACCCCGCCGCTCGCAGTGCGGCCGCAGCCCTGGATGGCCACGACACCTGCGTAGCGCCACGCATGGGGACGACCTGGGGTCGGTGCGGGGGACAGAGAGGTGGGACACGGGCATGTGAGGGCCCAGCGGGGGCGGGGCTCTCAGGTGGCTGTGGGCAGGAGCGCCCAGTGACGGGCTGTGTCACCCCAAACTGTTCCTGAGCGGGTAGGGGGAACACACGTGTCTGGAATGTTCTGGAGCTGGAGGCTAGTGACACAGACCGGGGAGAGGGAGAAGGGACGTGAAGAGTAACTGTGCACACAAGAGTCAGGGCTGGCCCACAGTCCGGATACAGAACATACCATCACCACGGGGACCCCTCCTGGTGTCCTTCCGTGACCCCCCGCCTCCTGACCTCGCCTGTTCATCCCCTGGGGAACTACTAACCTGGTCTCCATTTCTAAAATTCCGTCATTTCGAAATGTTATGCAAACCGAGTCCTGGGTGTAACCTTTGGAGATGGGCTTTTGCTCTCAGCATAGCCCCCGGGGACCGCCCCCGGTTGCTGTGGGCCTGCAGTCGGCCTTTCACTGCCGAGCAGTCTCACAGTGTGCACAGGGTCGCACGGCTGGCTTAACCTGTCACCTGTTGAAAGACACCCAGGATGTTTCCAGCCTTTGGCTATCACAAATCCGGCTGCTGTGAACACACACGTGCAGATTTTGATGTGACCGCAGTTTTGTATTCTCCGGGGGCGATGCCCAAGAGCGCGGTCGCTGGGTTACTGGGATCGCACGTGGATTTCTGAGGGGCTGGCAAAGCGCCCCCCAGCGCGGCTGCCATCGCCGTCTTCCCTCCAGCCAGGTACGAGGGGTGGTGCCTCGGAGTCCTGGCCGGCCTGTCAGCCGTCTGGGAAGCGAGAAGGGATGTCTCCCTGTGCTTTCCATTTGCATTGCAGATGGCTAATGACATTAAACATATTTTCTTGTGCGTATTGGCCATCTGTGTCGCTCTTCAGTAACGTATCTGGTGATGGCTTTTCTCCATTTTCTAATTGGACTATTGAACGTTTTCGCTGTTGAGTTCATAGGCTCCTTTACCTACAGGGTCCGGCAGTCTAAACGGACGTGTCGTCCTAGTGACCTTTGTGTTCCGGGCCTGACGACCAAACGTGGTCATGGAAAGGGGGCGCTATGTGCGCCAGGCCCCGTATGTTCTGGAAACCCGTCCTTGGTTGCATGTGAGGCGCACGAATCTTCTCTCCCGGTCCGTAGCTTGTCTTGCCGTCTCCTTCGCGTGGGCGTTTGGAGAGGAAAAGTTTCTAATTTCATGATGTCCAAGTTGTCACTTTTTTCTCTTAGAGATTGTGTTTTTGGTATCAAGTTTAAGAAACCTGATCCTGAAGATTTTCTCCTATGATTTTTTTTCCCTAAAAGTTATGTGGGTTTTACACATTTTCATTAAAGTCCAGGATCCGCTGTGAGTTAATTTTTGTGTAAGATGTAAGGTTTGGGTCGAGGCTAGTGCTTGTGGTCTGTAGATGCCTAATCGCTACCATGCTGTTTGTTGAAAAAGCTGTAATGTCCCATCGACTGGCTTTTGCCCCTTGGCCATGAGTCAGCTGAGCACACTTGTGCGGGTCTGTTTCTGGGTTCTCTATCCTGTGTCATCGATCTACACGTCTGGTCCTACGTCAGCACCACACTATCTTGATTCCCGAGACTTCATAGTGGGTGGAGCAATCCCTTGCATTTTAATCTTCTTTGTCAAGATTGTTTTAGCCATTCCAAGGCCTATCACCTTTCCACATAAATTTTAAAATACTCCGGTCTGTTCACAAAGACTCTGCTGGGTTCTGATAAGAATCCCACGTAACCCATAGGCCAGTGCACAAGGAATCGACACCTTTACGGTATTGAGTCCGCCAACCCCTACACGTGGGTCTCCGTTTACTCACAATCTACATGCGGGTGGTTCTGAATGTTTTCCATCCACATTTGGTAGCTTCCAGCGTGTGGATTCGGGGCATGTTCTGCCACGTGGATACCCAAGTGTTTCATTGTCTTTGAAGTGATTGTCAATGGTTTTGTGTTTTCGGTTTTTCTCCAGGTGCTCACTGTTAGCGTGTGGAAACGTGATCGTGTTTTGTGTGTCGATCTGCCCTGTGACCTTGCTGAGCGCATTTTTTGTTCTGCAAGGTTGTTTGGGGGAGGGTTCTGTTTTTGTTTTTGTTTTTTAGATTCCTTGGGATTTTCTTGCTCTCTCAAGGATCTTAAAGAGTGCATCCCTCCAACATTCTCCTAACCCAGTGATTTACTCACCACAGAACCCCCGACAAGCAGCCATCCAACCTGTCCTGAAACGGTTCAGGCACGGAAACCCGTTTCCCACCAGACAACTCTTTCCTTTCCAGGGTGGCCCTTGGTTAGGAAGTGCTTCCTTCCGACGCCCTGCAGGTGCCCCAGGAAGTGCTCGTTGTGGTCCTTCTTGAGGCCTCAGGCAGGTCAGGTGCCTCCTGCGGGGCAGCCCCTCAGAGAAACTGTGCCTACGGCCACTCTGACCTCCTGCAGCTGTCCCCCTGGGGTGCAGGCTTCAGTCCTCCACCCCGGGACTCCTCTTCGACACATGTAGATGTCCTCAGAGAGTGACACGCACGGTGTCCTCTCCCTGACATTGGACTCTCCTGCTCACGGATGCCGTCTGTGACCTCCCGGGCTGGTGAATGTGTTCCTCCTGGGCCCCTTCCCTCACGGCCCTGACCAGAGTCCTTCTGCCTCCTCCGTGAGAGCACGAGCCCTTTGAGGACAAGAACTCCATAAACCCAGCTTGTTAGATGCAGTCCTCTTGGTTTTGGGGAAAACAGGGTAAAAGTTTGCATTCAAGTTGAAGTGCGTGTGAGGGCAGTAGCTCACACAATGTTTATTTTAACCACTTGGCCGTCGTCCAAGACGGTATCTCTGGGAAATTATGAACCTCATCCTGGACGTTCGGGACTTTCTCTGGGAGAGAGAGCTTTCCACCCGGCCAGCTCCCATAACCCTCTCCTGCCTCCGAGCTGGGCAGTGGCTCATTGGAGAACGCTGTCTGGGTGTCCATAGCGTTTGGCCCGTCGTCAGGGCTCGTAGGTCTCCGCTGGTTTCGTCTGCCCAGCATTCCTTTTCCCTCTTCCTGGTTAGGAAAAAGCCTCCTTCCTCTGGGAAATGTATTTCCGGTGGTCTGGATGAGCTGGAGTCATCCCACCCAGTCACGGGGGCGGGACAGATCCCAGGCCTGCCCAATCAGAGTAGCCCACGCTCTGGCCGCAGGGGTTGGCCGCGCGTCAGGCCACCCACCCACACTTGACTGAGACGCTCCCCTGAGACCTGTCAGATTTATGTCGATATGTGTTTCTCTGACTCTATAACTGTTCCTAAATTAAAACGTTTTCAAAATTAAGAAATTTTGTATTTGAAAAGAAAAGGGAACAAGAATTTTAGGAGCCTGAGCAATGGCACCACTTGGAGTCTTCCATCATCGTGCAATAGAGACGGGAATGTTGTTGAGTCACAGAAGTCCGGATTTTGTCTCATCTCAACCGTGGGTCTCCTGGACCCTCTGCATTTCCACCAGCTGTCAAAACGACTGGGGTCACTTTCCCTGGCACGGGGGTCCCCTCCGGCACAGCCACTGTTCTGTCCCCTGGTGGAGTGGAATTAAAGGGAGGACTGGCATTTCCTCAGACTTCTTTGCTCTCCTATCTCAGCCTCTTTCACTGTTAATGATGGAATCCAAATGCGAAGAAATAAGAAAAATGGACGGGAGAAACTACCACACTGGTTTGCCGTGCTGGGTCTTTGTGGAAGGCGAGGGCACATGCACTGCTGCTGGGTGTGCTCGGTCACGGGGCAGTCTCAAATACGCCGGGACTAGGACAAACTGAGTTGACCGGAAGTAAACATTATTTGCCACAAGATAATGTAGATGAACTTGTCTGGCCAAGAAGGGCACAGAAGGCTCTAACAACACTTCTGCTCAAGTGAGGAAGCATTGGAGAGGGGGCTTCCTCCCTCTCTTCAGCTCGCCGGAGGGGCTCACCCCGGAGAGTGCAATCGGAGTGCAGCGAGCTCTCCTGCCTGCCCGGGGCACTCCATAGTGCTCTCACTTGGGGCGGCCCCTTTCCGAGTGGACCCCGCGGTCCTTCACCACAAATGTGGGATGGAAGTCCGCAGAGCCCTGCTGCTCAGCCCCCAACGGCGTAGAGAGGTTCAGGTGCGGGCAGAGGGGTAAAACACCGGGATCCGACAAGGCATGCGGGTTGCATTCGTCAGCCCAGCCTCCCTGCAGTAAGTCGGACACTGTATTGAATCCTTACCTTCCTGGTGATTATTTTTCTGCAGCTTCAGAACTCAAGACAGGTGAGGCTGTGCTTGATCAACCCCTTGACACTCAATACCAGTTTCTGTTATTGGCAATCCTGTTTGCAAATGAGTGGGCAGGCGACAGAGAGAGAGAGAGAGAAATGAAGGGCTCTTCCCAGGGCTCTCTCTGGTTCACAGACTGTTCAAGTCAGGGCAGAACTGGACAATGGAATTTCAGAGTGCTGGTCCTGGTCTTTGTATTGAAATTAATCCATTTGCCTCCAGACTTGGTTTAGCACAACAACCACTTGTTCGTCTACACCTGTGTGCCTTGGATGGGTTGTCATTCGTGTGTCCAGCACCACAGGACTGAGGTTGAATTGGATTCAGATGGTGCACTTACCTGACTCTTACAACGTATTGAAATCTTGTTGAAACCGAGAAGGCTCCGTCCATTTCCCCCCAAATTATCCTTAGACTTCTACCAAGCTTCCCTTTTCGTGTCTGGCACAGCAGAGCCCTCCTGCGGACCATTTAACGACTGTCATTTGCTGTTCCTCTAACCCAGCTATCCAGGGAAGGCAATTATGTCAGCTTTGTCAGCCGGCCACCGCTCCAGCTCGGGGGAGCTGGGAGCTTGGATGGAATGTTTATTGCTGTGTACAAAATGAAAACGATTGCCGAAGGAGGAAGCACCCACATCCACATCAGAGCACTGCAAGAAGGAAAGGCAACACACAGAGAGAAGCTGGTCTGTTTTGCCACTGAGGGGCTCATGTCATTAGTAGAGTCACGATGGGGACTATATGCTCCAACACTAAATAGTTCCCTAAACTCAAAATCTAAATGTGATCAACTCTCCTGAACAGGACAAAGAACCTAGCTTTTTAAAAAATAAACATTTTTATTGTGAACTGTGACATCTATACATATGCATGTGAATGATGTTGATTTCACCACCCAGACCGATACCAGAACGTTCTTACTTCCCTTCAAGGTCTCCTGTCTCATGTGTCATGTTTCTGTTGTTCAATATCGGCTCATTCTGCCACGTTCACCAGATGATTGGAATTGTAGCATTGGTCTGTCTAGAAATATTTATTTATGGTCACGCCTCTTCGAGGTGGTTCAGTTGGCCATGGACTAAGGGTGGCCCACACCTCTCCCTCCACACGTGGCTCCATTGTCTTCGGGCCCCTTTTTAGCTGTTGAAGAGTCGGCTGTCTCTCTGACGGCCACTCCTCAGAATAAAAAATGTTCTTTCTTTCTAGTAGTTTGAAAACGTCATCGTCTCTGATCTGTGATCACGCTGTGATGCATCTAAATGTAGAATTTTGTTTCTGTGCTTCTCCAATTTGGTCCTCATTGGGTTCGTTCCTTCTGAGGAGATCACTCTTTCTTTCCCTTCTGAAAGTAATGAGCCACAATCTTTTTAGCTTTGCCTCTTCCCCATTCCGGCTGATAGACACAGAGCTTTTCCATCTCCTCCTCTGTCTCCTTCAGATGCCTCTTTATCTCTCTGATTGCTCGTCTGAATCCTAGTCTCCCAAATCTTTCCTTCTCTCATCCAGCTTACTGTTTTCTCATTTAATTAGGCTCTAATTTGCATATAATAACTATATTTTTTTCAAATTTGATATGGTCCCTTTATCCATATTGATTTTGATTCCTATCTACTGTGTTTCAACTGTCTCTCACTTTTCTACATCTTTCAGGTATGTCTTCTCCAATGGGTCACCTCCAGGCCTTCTTCTCCAGCACCTGAGCTCTGCATGTGCTTTGTAACGTTTGCACGCTCTCTTGGCACAGGGCTTGTATTTTCTTCCTTTTTTCCAGAGAGAGGAATCCACCTTCTCTCTGTCCAGTTCCCTCACTGCAGCTGACGCCGAGGCCCCGTTCACGGTGACCTCTGCACCCACCCAGCATTGGGGACGGCGTACACATTTTGACTCAGGCCTATGATCCATTCCACACATTTCCGGTCGCTTTGCTGATGGAGGCCAATGCAGCAGCGGCCGAGGGAAGCATTTCCCAGCCGAGCCCCCGTGTTGTGCTTGTTCCTGTCCAAATGGTTTCACAGCAACTCCATTAACACACGGACAGTGCAGGCACCCAGAGCAGCTCTGCGTCGTTCCCAGGTCACCTCCCCGTGTGTGACGTGAGGTTGACAGAGAAGTGGGGAGGCATTTGGGGTGAAGGGTGCCTGCACGGTGTCTGGCTGAGCTGGAGACCTGGGTGCCTGGGGCCCCCTTCCCTCCTGTCCCAGCCGACGTGCGAGCACGTCCCTTCCGAGCCGGCCGCTGGCTGAGTCTGAGTCACTTTGCCGTCTCTTCCCTGTCTGACGCTGAGACACGGACGACACGCAGCAGAATGGGTTAGGACGTGGGGGCAAGGATGTTTAACGTCAAACAAGTGGGCCGTTGCCTATTTCTCAGACGGGGAGGGGCTTAGAGGACAGGTCAGAATCCTGTTTACTTAGATGTACTTGACTTTACAGAGAATTGTACTGATGCCGTCTGCTAGGCATGTAATTTGCTTAAAAACATAACGTCACTCGCCTCTGTGCTTTCTCAGTCGGTATCGTGTTCCTGGCCAAGCGATTATCTTCAGGTACTCGTAGCCAAACGTTTGACCTATATTTTAGTTTTACTTAACATTTTATTATTAGCATTTTCCCATGTCAGTACAATCATTTCATAAGAAATATTTAAAGGGCTGCATTTTAAGTCCGTTTCCTGGTCGTACTACGATCTACTTCGCTTCTCTGTGGAGCATTTGGACGGTTGGTATCGTTTCGGCTGTTTATTCCATTTATTTATTCCACAAACGTCAACTGTCAACCCAGCGCCTGGCACCTTGCTTAGCCCTGGTGAGTCACCAGCAAGCCACATACATGCACGCTCGTGTCCCAGAGCTGACGTCTCAGCAGGGCGACAGGCACTGAGCAGTACACACGTGCACATGACACGCAGTCACACGCTGCAGGAACTCAGGGAAGGACAAGTCCCAGATGCTGGAGGAGCACGTGGTAGGGGGTCCGGCTTAGACTGTTGGGAAGACTGTCTCTAAAGCAAGGACATTTAAGCTGGACAGTGAGGCCGAGTAAGAGGTAGGCAGGTGTGTGTGTGTGCATGCACGTGCACATGCATGTGAGTCTATGCGAGTGTGTGTGCAAGTGTGTGTGACAGTATGTCCGTGTGTCTCAGCAGGGAGGGGTGAGACGGAAGAGTTTGTGTGACTGGCCTGCGAGGGGAGCAGGCTGGTGTGTCATCGCAGATACAAGGGGACGAGACAGTGGGAGCGGGCGCTGAAGGGTGTCTTTGGAAGAAGAGTTCAAGTTGGAGGTTTGGGGGTTCATCTTGGGAGCTGCGAGAAGCTCTGAGGGAGCAAGAAGACCCCTCGTCCATCCTAAGACAACTCTGCACGAGGTGGGGAACAGTTTGGGGACCACTGGGGGACCCTGGCAAGAGACCAGGAGAGGGGAGCTGAGCTGTAGTGACTGAAGCGAACCAGACAGATGGAAGTGTTTTGTTAGGGGTCCAGACGGGGAGGTGGGGAGAGACGGTCGTCGGGGTCAGTTCCGGGTTTCTGCTTTCTGCTTTGATTACCGTACCAGTGCTTGGCCGCCACCCCTGGCGGAGCCTCCACCATCTCCCACCGTCTCCTCTCTGACCCTCCAAGCACATTGTTCTCACTGCCACTCTTCACATGGAGTGACCTTTTAAAGACCCAAAGCAGATCCTGGTGGTCGCCAGCGCTTTCCTGTTGCGCTAGAACAAAGCGCTCTGGCTGGCTGTCCCTGCAAGGACAGGACAGGGTAGGATGTCCTGGACACTGGCTGAGCCATTGATGGAACGTACATCCCTTCAAGGTGGAAGACGTCAGTGACAATACGAGGTCCCCCTTGTTCCACAGCCAGAGGCCACGGTCAGCACGGATCCCAGAGTAAGAACGTGAACTGGCATCCCCGTTGGCCTCAGTGAACCTAATGAGTGAGCGAAAAGCGGACCTCTATTGTTTAAGACCGCTCGAACTTGGGGGCTGTTTGTTACTGCAGCCTGGGCCGGACTTCCCTGATCGATGCACGCGGACTTCAAGCCACCGAGACATTGCCCGGCCCGACTCTGTGCCCTCATCTGTGTCCACACCCCGCTCATTCCGACTTGGTGGCCTTGGCATCTGCTCTTCCCGGTCCTCTAAGCTCCCCCAGCACCAGCCCAAACGCAGCTTCTTCTGAAAGGCCTTCCCAGGCAGCCTAGGGCGCACGCCCCCTGGCACAGCCGCACCACGTGGGCGCGGGCGGCCCTTCTAGGAGACGTATTGGAGGTTTAGAACAGGAAAGCACAGTGGTTACAGGCTGTGTTCCAGGGCAGTTTCGCTTTACCGCCAGGTTCCCCTGTTCATTCTTTTATTATCTGTCTTCAACCACAAACATGTCAATTATGTGACCGTCGTATAGTTGGCTCGCACTCTCTGGGAAAAATGGACTCATGGGTATGCGTGTGCATGCATGTGTGTATGTGTGCCTGTGCATGTTTGTGCGCGCGCATGTGTGTGCATGTGTGTATATGCATGTTTGTGTGTGCACGTGCGTGCATGTATGTGCATGTTTGTGCGTGCATGCATGTATGCATGTGTATGCATGTTTGTGTGTGTGCATGTGTGCGCGCACACGTTTTGAATGAACAGGAAAGCCTGGAGGGAGAGAAGGTTTCGGGGACAACATCAAGTGTCCCATGTTGCCCAGGCTGAGTCTGAGGTCCCACGAGACAACCCGGTACCGCAGTCCGGGAGGCGGTTGGATGTCCAGGTCCGGGGGGTCACATGTGTGCACGTATCCCTGGCCTGTTCCTGAGAGCAAGCCCAAGAACAGATGAGGTCACCGAGTACGTGCGGATGGAGAAGCCTATGTGCCCAACACCAGCTGGCTTCGTCACCTTGCCTAATGTACGAGGGCCACCCAGAACAACTCCAGCCAAAGGTGCCCGTATTGGTCATATTACACGGCTGGACACTTTCCGGACAGCCCTCCTATTTATAGATGTCTATGCATCTCTTCCTTTCTCTTGTATTTGAAAGAGATGATCACGTTTTTAACTCACCTAGCCTTTACTTTCAGGTTTGTAAACTTGTGTTTATACCCGTCCTCCTTTCATCGTCAGAGTGAGAATCACTAACAGTAACCTCTGACGACAGTGTACCCATGGGGAGAGTGGCAACACACCGCGAGTTCTGTTAACACAACCTGAGGCGGTAAACCGAGAGGTGTACCATGTGCCCGTGTTGCTTATTTGTCACAGAAATCTTCTGCAAGCAACAGTCGGGGCTTTCACATTTGTGTTGGCAATCGCAGAATTCACGATGATGACTGTGCTTGGGCCCAAGTCCTTTCAGTCCTCAGCGGGAGTTCCCGGCCTGTGGGGTCGTCTGTCATCTTACATTCCCCGGCCTTTGTGAATGTCTCTCTCTCCATGTTTCTCACTGTGTGTCTCTCTATCTCTGTCTCTGTCTGTCTTTTCCTCTGGGTGTCTCGGTGTATCTTTCTGTCCTTCTGTGTCTCCATCACTGTTTTTCTGTCTCTTTGTCACCCTTTGTTTCTGTCTCCGTCTCTGTGTCTCTCTGCTTCTCTCTCTCAGGTCTCTCCCCTTCCCTTCCTGCCCTAATTATAATTATGTCGTGTGCTCCGCGCTCCCTCTAGTGGTGCCACTGTGAATCTCCCCTGTGAGAGCAGAGCCCTGCTCAGGCTGTGATGCGTGCCCCCATGTGGGCTCCTCCTGTCAATCATTAGCTCCCCTGCCTGATGGGGGTCACCCCACCCTCCACTCTCAGGAGGTCTGTACACTGAAACCATATTGGAGAATGTCAGGATTGAAGAATTTGTTAGGACAGAGTCTGACAAGAAAGGATGTGTGGATTGTACACTTCCGCTCGTGTCTTTGACCTTCAAACTCTCTTCATTGCCCTGTCCCTCACTGACTATCCAGGTCTGTAAGTATACTGCACTCACCTTGGAACTTGGCTATCTTACACTCTCAAGTGACTTAGTTAACCTTCACAATCTTCTTAAAAACAACCGTAACTTGTGTCCTTTGCTCAAATATATAAAAGTGTGGACAACATTAGTATTTCTCGGATTCACTTGCTGCACTTTAAGCCCAGGAAAAGGACTTCCTTGGTGCCACCATGTAAAGTTCCAGGGCATCAGCCTGAGGCCGTGGCAGCAGGCGCATGAGGGCTGCCTTCTGCAGCGGCTGTGTGAGTATTTCTAACGTGAGCCCCACGCCCAGCGTGGCCGCCCACCGGCGATGTGATGTGATGTTGCAGAGGTTTAGGTGAAAAGGCTCTGTATCTTTCTGTCTCACACGTGTTGGCGAGGAAGAAATAATTAATGTGGTGACTTTAAAGACATTCCACCCCTGCATTTTGGAAAAAAAGAGAACTGCATTATGTTGAATTATACTAAGAATATAATAGAATCTTGGAGTTGGAGGTGCCAAGATCTACCCGTTAAAGGAGAGATCGCTTTGATAGCGTCCCTGAGAGACAGCAGAGAAACCTCAACCAGAGCGGTTAGGCTGATGAGAAATGGAGCCAAACTATGGGACGTGTCAGTGAGGAGACCCATGGACTCCAGGGCCCATCTCCACGGGGGCAGGGAGTACGCGAGGGGATGGGCACGCAAGCCAGTCACGCAGCCAGCGGTTGGCCTGCTAGGAACCCAGGTCAACCCTGCTCGGGGCGCAGGAGTGCAAGCTGCCACCTCCCCCAGTCCAGTGTCCCTGGGACATAAGCAGATGGTTAAAGTAGGTGACAACACAATTTCTTTTGCACTGCACTCAGCCTTCGCCAGAGGCAGCAGGAGGGGCTCAGGCCAGCAGCCCTGAGGAACCAGGGCACCTGCAGGCTCACGGCGCCCTTTTCTGTCCGGTCACTTTTTTTGTGACATCATCCTCGCTGTGGCACGAAGTCCTCCCCATCTCGACCGAGGTTCCCCGATTTGGCCACCTGGACACTGCACCCCTCAATCGATGGTCATTCACTTGCACGTGTTTCTCCTCATTTCTAACATGATCTTTAAGTCGGGGGTGGGGCATGGCCAGGACAGGGGCGTGGGGGCCCGTGGGCAGCCAGCCCCCCCACCCCAGACAGCTGGCCGCTGCAGCTCACCTACCTGAGCTGCTTCTAGCAGTTGGAAAAGCTCAGAGCCGCCCGCTGTCTCGCGTGGTTTCCTCTTTTGCTCCAAAGGGTCGACGGCTCTCTCCGCAAGTTCTGTCCGCCCGGGAGATTTCCGCCCACACGCCCCAACTCCATTCTGGGGTGCGCTCCACCTCTCTTCCCATCCGTACCCCGGTCAGAGACGACAGCGACAGGCCCAGAGGTGAAGCGCTTGGAGCGAGCCCCGGCCCAGTGACCCACAGGCCAGGTTCCTCCCGCCGGCCGCGGCGGCCCTCGTTCCCGGGCCCGGGGGGCTCCCGAGCGGAAACCCGCGTTGGTTGGGGTGGGAGGGGCGCCCGTGCCAGACAGGCAGCCACGAGTGTCCCCTCCAGCTCCCTCTTCTAGGAAATCTCCACCGACGAAGCCCCGCCGCCTTGGGAGGGGCCGGCTCGGCGCCCGCCGGTTCTCAGGGGGCCCCCAGCTCCAGCGCTCAGCCGCTCTGCCTGCCTCAGCTGCTCCGGCCTCAGCTGCCCCTGTGAAATGGGGAGAACGGACCCCACCTCAGAGCGCTCTGCGGAGGTGGGGGAGATCGCACGCACGAAGCCCCTGCCAGGTCGCACGCACTCAGGAAACCCCGTCCTTGTTGACATTTATCCCCACACGTGCCTCCCCCTAACCTGCTGCCGTTACTCTGCTTCCGGTGTGTGCAAGGACTCAGGACCAGTTTCCCCTCGGTCCCCGCCGGGGACCTGAAGGCGGCGCTCCCGTCTCCCGGGACTCCTCTCCGGGCCACGCTCACCGCTTCTTCCCCTTCTCCGCAGCTCTTTCCAGCCTCCTCTCACCACCCTGCTCGCACCTCGCTGACTCCCACCTCTCACCAGCCCGCCCTGCTCCAAGCTGCCCGCTGCCCGCCCCACAGTCCTGCACGCTGCCTTTCCTTCCGGGCCCCCCCCCCCCCCCCCCCCCCCCCCCCCCCCCCCCCCCCC
>PVJL010018074.1:0-16823 GCA_004026885.1 Lyroderma lyra
GCAGGAGGGAGGCAGAGGGAGCAGGAGGGAGGCAGAGGGAGCAGGAGGGAGGCAGAGGGAGCAGGAGGGAGGCAGAGGGAGCAGGAGGGAGGCAGAGGGAGCAGCGTGCAGGCAGGCAATGCTTGTGCTGCCTGAGTGGACACGTGCCCTTAACCACAGTCCTGCTCTCGGGCATATTCCCAAAGACTTCTCTGTGCCCTCTGGGGTGTGCCATGGTCTCCAGACATGGTGATAACATGCTGGGAAGGAGAAGTGTGATTAACTGGACCCCAACCCTGTTCTAAAGACAATCAATCAGAACCTATCACTCTCCTGCTTAACACCATCTAGTACTGCCTCATGCTCCTACTGGAAAGCCCTCCAGTGGCTCTGGTCACGCACAAACCAAAACCCTAACTCCTGACCACACCCGTGAGGCCCTCCCTGGCCTGCCTCCTTGCCCACCACTCCCCGTCCCTCACTCTGCTCCTCCCGGCCCAGCCTTTCTCTTCCATGAACCCCAAGCTTATTTGCACCCAAGGGGCCTTTGCAGCATTTTCTGGTCCTGGGATGCTTGCACCCCCGATTCTCAAAGAGCTGGCTCCCCAGTAATCAGTTCTCCACCCACCTACAAAGATGGCCCCCAATGCTCAATCTAAAGTAGCCCCCACCCCATTCTCCATCACATCTTGTGTCTCCCTCTCTATCCCTTCTCTCTATCTAAAATTACCATAATTGGGGGTTCCCTGGGGGTGTAGTGGTTAGGCTCTCAACACCATGGCCTGGGTTCAATTCCCAACCAAGAAACTACCCAAAAAATAAAAATAATAATAATAATAATAAAATTACCATAACTATTGATTTGTTTATTATTCGTCTACCCCACCACTAGGAGGTAAACTCCAAGACAAAGAGAGGCCTAATTTTCCTTATTGTCATACCGTAATAATGAAAAGAGGGTTCATTAAAGGTCTGTTGAGGAAAAAAACAAGAATGGTCTTCACAGAGAATGGAGCAAGACCAAGATGGCAGTGGCCAGAGAGAGACTGGGAGGTGAGAAAGAGGAGGTGGGGCGTGCCGGCCACCCCTGAGCGGGCCTGGCTATGCAGGTGGGGAGAGGTGGGATGACAGCCATGGGGAAGGGCACGGCGTCTCTCTGTCTCTCTGTCCAACTGTCCTCCCAGCACGGGGCCCAGGGCCCTGGGGGCGGGCTGGCCAGCATACCTGGCTGGGCTGGCCAGGTCAGCAGCCGGCCGGGCCCCTGGCCCTGCGTTACCTGGTATCCTGGTTGGAGTCCTGGGCCAGCCTCACCAGGTTGTGCACCAGCATGTCCGTGCTGTCCCTGGTGCCCGAGAGGAGCTTCTCGGCGCCTATCTGCTCCAAGACTGCCGAGAGGTGTTCGGCAGTGCACTTCCGGACTGAGGGGTTCCGGTGGCTGAAAGGAAACACGATCACAGTGGAGCTCAGTCAAGGAATGGGGCGTGGGGGCCCCCAGAATGGCACACACGGACGTACAGTGGTGTATCCATGTTTCATGCTGTGATGGGCTCCAGATTCTGTCCCATGGGGGCTAAGGGGAATCTTGGAGGACAGAGCAGGTACTTCCCGACGAAGGAAACAAGGGTGATGACGACAGCAACAACGGGTGGGGAGGAAAGAGTGAAGCCGGTCCGTGGTCCCCACGTGCGCCTGTGCCCACTGTTGTCTGCACCCTCCTGGGCTCGGAGTCTGCCATTGTACGAATGCACTTCCCCGTCTTTTTCCCACCGAGAAAGATCCTACCCTCCTCTGCCTGCCCTCGCCCCTGGCAGAACTAGATGCCCCCTGGGAGGTACAGGTGCATGCCTGTGGCTGCCCGGTCAGGCCGGAGCTCCCCGGGAGTGGGCACCTAGTCTGCCTGTCAGCTGGCTCCCCAGGGCCCGCTGGTGTCGGGCGCACGACAGTGCTCGGTGGGAGTTTACTGCACATTCAGCGCTGAGCTGAGAGGGGAGGGAGGGATGGGGGTTGATGGGTGATTTGGTAGCCACATTGGGGAACCTGGAACCTTACAAAGGAAACATCAGGATGTCACCTCTTCTTTTGTCACCTATTCAAGCAGGCCCGGTGTGTCCACAGTCCCTTAGGCAGCACTAGCCCTCCCCCCGCCCCCTCCAGTCCACCTCAGTGGGACACAGAGGGAGACTTCTGTGTGGTCCAGGGACCAGCACCAGTAGCATCTGAATCAGCATCTGCACTGTAGCAAGGTCCCCAGGAATTCAAGCCTCCCCTGGGGTCGCCTGACCCCGGTTCCTGCAACAATGATCAATTGTCGCAGATTGTGGAGAGCGGTGGCCTCAGTGCTGCCCTGCCGACCACCTGCAAACCGTTACCTCCTCAGCCCCGCAAGCCACGGTTACGTCACCTGGCAGGTGAGGGCGCTGAAGCAAAGGCAGGAACCCCGGGAAAGTACAGTTAACTTTCTCCCAGGTTACTCATAGTCAGCACTCAGGGCAGGTCAGGCGGAGGCAGGCGCTATTCCACGTGCTCTTTCAGGAACCGTTTCATTTACTCCTCATGACAACGTTATTATTATTCCCATTTTACAGATGAGGAAACGGAGGCCCAGGGAAGGGGTGTGACCCAGGCCCTTGGCACTGGGCAATGCAGATGAGCCAAGGCCGGGGGCTGCTGCACACGCCCTGCGCCTGTCCGAGGAAGACCCTGCAAGGGTGGCGAGTGGCGGGTTGGGGGCTGAGAGTCGCTGTGGCCTGCCAGGGGGCGAGCCTGAGGACGCTCTGGGCTTGGCTTTGGTTTATAGGTGAGGCGAGAGCAGCGCTAAGGGGAGAGCAGCGCTAAGGGGAGAGCAGCGCTAAGGGGAGAGCAGCGCAGGCTGCAGGAAGGCTCCAGGAGTAGCCGGCCTCTTTGTCCCCGGAGAAGGCCAAGTAGTATAACACCAGGAAAAGTAGGAGATCCTGTGTCTTGCTCGCCCGAGGGCCCAGATTTCATCAGAAAGAAACGTCCCTCCTGGGAGGAGAGGGACAGGAGCTCCTCAGGCACAGGCGGAAGGCTGCCTCCGCAGCCCGAGGACATGACCGCGGCCACGTCTCTGTGAGCGCCTGTCTTTGGCAGAACAAAGCCCCTCGCCCCTTCCAGCCAGGACTCCCGGGCTGCCCTGACCTCACCTCCTCACCCCCAGCCTGGCCTGGACAGGTGGGAGAGAGCCCGCCAGGAGGCAGCTAAGTTCTTGAGGAACTTGCTCCCCTCTCTGCTCCCATCCCGGGGCCACTCCCCTTGCCTCACCTCCCTGGACCACCCCCAACCCTCAGACAACTGGCCACCACGTACTAGATGCCGGCCGAGGTGAGGGCCACCAGGGAGCGAGCAGGGGTCACGTGCTCCACCATGGCCCCCAGGGACCGGTTGGCCGCTCTCTGGATGAACTCGCTGGTATTCCCCATCTTCTGGAGCAGGCAGCGGGCAATCTCTTCAGCTTCCTGGTCCATATTCTTCTTCAAGGCCCGGAAGAGGACTCCAAGGGTGCCGATGGCCAAGCGGGACACCTTGGAGCGGAGGTTGGTGACCTGGGAGAGAGAGGGGAGAGGGACTGTCCAGGACTGCTGGACCCCGCCAAGCGCTCCAGGACGTACCAAGCAGGGGGCACTGCGCCAGCTCCTCCTGCCGCCTCCACGCTCGCCCCAGGCCTAGGCCCGGCCAGGCTGGGACCAAAGCCTTGCAGCAGCTCTGGGCAAAGCAGTCCCATTTTTAAAAAACACCATTACTGCTGTTATCATCACAATTACTAACTCAATCTTCACCATTATCATGTGAAATTTGTACACTTAGTCTTCAAAGCACTTTCACAAATAATGTTCAATTTGATCTTCACAAGGTCCCCCACTGTCTATTCCCAAGGGATTGGGGGGGGGGGGTTGGAAATCACAGCTTCCACCTGTGATAAGATGCATCTTATTTCCCCTCCAGGCTCAGCCCAGGCCAAGCCCCAGCCCCCTAGGAGAAAGGGCTTGGGAAATGCTACAACTGCCCAGGCACTTTGAGTACAGAGGACAATGCAGGGCTGTGACATAGAAATAAGGAATCCCCAGGCCTCTGTTTTCCAATCTGAGAAGTGGGCGGCTCCCTCCCACTTCACTGACTGAGGTCTGAGAAGTAAGCAGGGGATGCCATGTTCCAGGCCGCCGTGGGTCCCTCTATGGCTGCTGTGTGGCCTGCACGGAGCAACAGCCCCAGGAAAGCAGGCCAGCTGGGGTTGGAGCAGTGGGACTGTTTGCAGCACACAGGCTGTTTGGGAGGCCTCACCTCCCTAGTCACAGCCAAGGACACATCGTGCAGCTTCCCAGTGAGGACTTCCGAGTGAAGAGCCGCCAGACACTGGACATTCACCAGGCCCTTCTCCTTCATCTGCCTGAGAAACAAGTCAAGGCCCTGTCACAGGCAGGAGGGTGGGAGCAGTCCCGAGGCCCTTCACCACAGCAGGGTGGGATTCAGTGGCCCTGAAGGAAGGGGTTCCTGGTGTAACACCCAGGCTGAAATCCTAACAGTTCAATAAAAGTCACGTTACAGGGCCCCTGGTTCACCCTCACCCAAGAGGGAAACCTACCCCCAGGACCTGGGCCCACACCTGACACAAAGCCAGTGGCCTCAAGAGAAGGTATTTGAACATGAGAACTAAAGACAAGGTGGGCTTCCCGCAAATGTCCTGGACCCCAAGTCATTGCACTGCTCACAATTAAGATTGTGTATCTGTCAGTACAGTGGTGGGCAACTTGGAAGTGTGTGGAGCCAAGTTTTACTTGCCACTCTGGCCGTGGCGTGCTGACCTCCATAGAGCAGTGCTGATGGAGGTCACAGGGCAGACACAGGAAGCTGAAGACATGCACACGCACACACGTGCACGCACACATGCACGCACATGCACGCGCACACACGCATGCACGCACACACACGCACACGCACGCGCATGCACACACACATGCATGCACGCATGCACATGCACACACACGCACATGCACACACACACACATGCACGCATATACGCATGCACACACACATGCATGCACGCACATGCACACACACATATGTGCACGCGCGCGCACACACACATGCACGCACGCATGCACGCACGCATGCACATGCACACACGCACATGCGCACGCACACACGCACACATGCACACACATGCGCATACGCATGCACACACACATGCATGCACGCACATGCACACACACATATGCGCACACGCACACACACACACACATGCACGCACACGCACACATGCACAGGCACCGGCACTCCTCCTTCATGGGACCAGGTCCTAGCAGTGGGAGAGGAGGGCAGGTTGGGGGCAGGAGCTATTCTGCAGCTCTCCCCCAGCCACAGCACACTAAGGGGACGGTTTCACCTCACCAGTCACTGCTGTTGAGGCACTGGAGGGCGTCCATCAACCCCAACTCTGGATTTGAGAAAGGCCGTAACTCCTGAAGGGCTCGAAGATCCATCTCCTCGTCCTCTTCTTCCCACTCAGGAGACCCCAAAGTAAGCACCGCAGGCAATGAGTTAGCTGCACTCACAAAAAAGAGGAGCATGGGACCTTCCACCAGGACCTTCCACCAGACCTCCTTGTGGGGTAGGAGGGACTGCTGAGGGCTGAAGAGCCAGCATCTGAGCTCTCCACTCCCTGGGGAGTCACAGAGACACCCTAACACTACCTTTTGCTGTCTTTTTGCATTCCTGCCTTTATGCATCTGATTATTATAAACAAATTGGCCTGTGATTGGCTGCTTGATGTCATGTGACCAAGCCCACCCCACCGGTGATGCACCCCCAACCCTGCCCTATCTGTAGTTGGGATGAGGCCAGTAAGTCTGTCAAGGAATGACTCCCCTACTCACTTTGGTGGCCCTCTCACCTTGACCCCACCCAGGAGCCTGCATTGTCAAGGGCTCCACCTTCCTCCTCCCCCCAGGCAGGGAAGCATGCAAAGGCAGGGACTGTGACAGCAGCACAGAGACAATGTAGCTTACTGGCACCCACGTGGTCCAGATGTGGCCACACCTGCAGGGACTGACAAGCAGCAGGGGTGTTTAACAATCAGAGCATGTTTTCTAGGCTCTCAGATGCTAGAATCCTAAGATCCTAGAAGAACAGGAAGGCAGTTTGGAGGCTGTCTGCCTCGTCCAACGCCCAAATCACAGAGGCATCAGAGGCCCAGAGAAGCTAGCTCCTTGTTCCCCACTAGTCCCCCCATGCCTCTATCAGCAGAGCCAGAACACGAAGGTCTCCTGCAAACCCGAGCTCTCACTGCAATCTCACTCCTCTCCCCTGGCGCGCCCGGGAGGCCCCGGGCAAAGCTGGGCAGACAGGCTGTCCTTTACTTAAAGCTAAACACACAGACCTCAGTCCTGTGTTCTCTCTCGGTTCTGCCCTTGGAGCAAGAGGCATTAGCCACAGCTCCAGGCCCTATGGGCCGCCATCACCTGGGGTGACCTTGAGTCTCTGGGTCTCAGGTCTGCTATATAAAATCAGCTGGGTGGGTTAACAAGATTAATATTTCCCAAGTACCAACCATTCAATTACCACTTCCATGGGGTTTTGCCGTATCTCGTAATTGCCTGTACTTTCATTTATAGGACATTTTTCTTCAAATCCTTCATAAGTTTATTTTAAAGGGAAATTTATGCAACTGCTGTAATTGGTAAACTAATCTTATTCGTCATAGGGTAAAATATTTACAGCAAATATTTACAGGGAAAGTAAAAGAATATTATAAACTCCAGCTATAAAATTACAGCCAGCTTCCAATGCCTCAAACCTGAAGAAAACTCTCTTTGTTTAAAAAGGATATTCGCAAGGCTGAAAGGTGCTAAGGACTAGCACCAAATGAAGACCTTCTATGTGATGGAATCAAAAGGACAGAAAGAGGACAGAGAAGGAGGTGAGCCGATATTATTTCTGGCACAAAGGTGATGCTCTGTGCTACCATCACGGCCCCACCACATTCTACACTTAAACTCCGAACCAGGAGGGTGGTTTTCAAATGTTCTTTTGTAGCAAAATCCTTTTCAATGAAATTTCACACGGTCGCCCAGCGTACGAAAGGGTGAGGCCAGAATGGAGACAGAGCCACCCTTGTCCCTTGGCACCTTTCTGGGTGTCCCCCAGGAGCTTTGGGTCCCTGGGTCCTAGCTTGTACTCAGCACTGTCCAGCCCTGAGCTTTTGTGAGGCAGCATGCAGGAACCCGAGGCCTTCCCAGGTCCCTCTCTTCCTCTTCCCGACGTTTCCAGCTACTCCTGTGGGTGCTGTTTCCCAGCACCTATGGGCCTGGTGCACTGGCGAGTCCTTGAGGGCATGTCACATGGGCAGGGCACACCTGCCCAGCCAGCCACAATTCCAGCTTCCCAGCCCAGACCGTAGATGCTGTTGACTCCCAGACTCTGTCCCTCTCTCCAGCAGGATGACCATGCCCCAGGCTGCCCCCTACTCTAACATGGACCAGGGACAGAAACCGAGCAGCCGAGTTCACCCTTGCCAGGCCCCAAAGCAGCCAGCGGCAGCAGCGTGAGAGGGCCCCGGGCCCCCTCCGGGCCCCACCTGAAGCATGGCGGGCAAAGCTGGGCTCCTGCTTGCTGACAGGGATGCTGGGCAGCGAGGCCCGGTTGGCCCGCCTCCTCAGGGTGACACCGACGTTGCTCCCGCATGCGCTGCGCAGTCCGGTGGGCAGAGACAGGGTCCGGCTGCCCCGGAGAGGAAGGAGGCCTGTGGAGGCAGAGGAAGTCTAACACGGAGCCCGTCCTGTCTGTCCCCTGACCCCAGTGTCCTCCTTTGGAAATGGGCCCAAGAGCAGACTACAAGAGCAAGCGTGGCTCCCTGTCACGTCTCAGAATGGACGTGGGGGGCACTGGGGCAGCCTCTCTTCTGGCCAAGGCGTTGGCCGGGAAGTCCCCCCAGCCTAAGACGGCCAGTACCTTCCTTCACTGAGGCTCTGCGGGCGCCCGGGCTCTGGGAGGCGAGCTGTCTCCCTCCCTCCGGCTCCTTCATCTGCTTCAGCTGCATCTTCTCCTGGGCAGACTTGGAGATGGTGACCTGGATCTGGCACAAGGTCAAGGCAAAGTCCATTACCCTTGAGTAGCCCAACGGTGCTTTCTACACTTCCATTCATTCGGTCATCAGACATATGAGTGGCTGCTATGTGCCAACCGCTGTCTGGGAGTGAACAAAAATGACAAAGGCCTTACTTCCAGAGAGCTGTCAGGAAAGGACACCAGGGGACAGTGAACAAACAGACCAGTTTCTAACGTCAGGCAATACGTACCAGAAGGAACGTAAGGGACAGAGAGTGACAGGGCTTCGGTTTTAGGTAAGAGGGCCCAGGAGGACTCACTGAGTGGGTGAAGGGTAGGTGAAGACATAAATGAAGTGAGGGAGCAGGCCATGCAGATTCTAGAAGTGGTTTAAGCAGAGGGCACAGCGAAGGCAGAGGCCCCCGAGGCTGGAGTGAGCTGGGCATGGCGGGGGCAGTGAGGAGGACTGATCAGAGCACCCCAAGTCAGAGGATGATAGGACACAGGGCTGGAGGTGGCGCGGAGCAGGCAGGAGCGATAGTGCACGGGGCCCTGGGTCCGCGGCGAGGACGTGGGCTTTTCCTCCGAAGGACACAGCAAGCCACTGCAGTTTTCGAGCAGAGGACTGACACGGCCTGACTTCCACCTAGGGAGGGCGGATCTTCTAAGTGTTGTTCTTTATCACCAATTCTGAAATCATTTAAGACTCACGGGCAGTTGCAAACATAGAACCAAGAGCTCCCATGTGATGGGTGACAGTGTTGGCACTAGGACGGCGGGAATGGGGATGGCTGAACGGCCAGTTCTGGGCGCGTTTCAGAGCAGAGCCCACTGCTCGTGCTGACGTGTGAGATGTGGGGTGAGAGAGGAAGACGGGGCAAGCATGGAGCAGCAGCAAGTCTGGAGGTGCCTTTTACTGCCACTCACTGAGAGGGACCACTGGGGAAAGAGGATTTGGGGAGTAAGGTTTCAACAGTTGCATTTTGGACAAAGTAAGTTTGAAAGATAATTAGATACCTAAACAGGGATGGGGAGTATCAATATATATGAGGGCTATCCAGGGAAAATCCAGCTACACATGCCTCTATTTTTAATATTACACAGCTGGATACTTTCCAGACAGCCCAAATATACATACATATATATATATATATATAAGAGAGAGAGAGAGAGAATCCAACAGCTACTTGAAGTCAGGAGAAGGGCCAAGCTGGAGAGGGACATTTGGGGTCATTGGCATAGAGATGTATTTAATGCCATGGACTAGGTCAGGTCACAAGGGTCAGTATAAATGGACAAGAGTCCAGAGGGCTGAGCTCTAGGGCCCTCCAGCGTGCAGACATCAGGAAGACGAGGAAGAGTCAGTGAAGAAGGGCTAGAAAGGAGCTGCCCTGGATGGAGGCAGAGGACCAGAAAGAAGCCATCTCCTAGGCTCCATCTGTAGGTGGGAATTCAAGGAGGATGAGCCACAGCAGCAGCTGACAGGTCACGTTAGGCCAGGACTGTGGTGTGCTGCACCAGGGAAGGTGGCAGTCCTCAGTGGCCTTAATGTGGGCAGTTTTAGTGGGGCAGCGGGGGACAAAAGCCTGACTGCAGTGGACTCAGGAGAGAATGGGTTCTGGTTTTTCAGAGAACTGTTCTGGTTTTGTTCGGTTTTCTTAAGAGGAACGAAATAACAGAGCTACAATGCTGATATAATAGGAATGATCCAGTCTCAAGGAGAATACTGTTGAGGCAAGAGAAGGAGCAAATGCTGAGGATGAGACATTAGAAGGATGGAGCTAGGACAGTAGGAGATGGTGGTGAGCTGACAGGACGCCAGAACGTGAGATGCTGGTCATGGTGAAGTTACTCGACAGTGGTGTTGATATGGGCAAACCAAGGAGCCCTCTCCCCATGCCTCCACTACAGACCCCTTTTCCCTAGTTCTTTAGTTCTTCAGTTCACCTTTTTCCTAGTCCGAAGTCTTAATCGCCTCCATGATTAATTTTCTCTGGCTCCTCACCTTGAGCAACAGACTGTCCCCCATAGATAATTACTCCGAAACTTGTAACTCATGTCTCCAGTTTGCTGATTACAATCACTGGGGGTCAGCAGCCCTTGTAGGCCTTTCTGGACCTGGACAGGTGATAACACCTGAATGCCCAGCTAGGCCAGAGGTCCACAGGCTGCAGGCTCAATGGACTTTCCATCTCAGAACCAGCCAGTGATAGGGATTTGGGAACTATTTCTTGGGCCAATGTTTAAAACTATTAAATGAATGAATTTCTCCTCATCTAGGGACCATCGGGAAACAATTGATACCCCAGCAAGGCTTCCAGCCCATCTCAACCAAAGAAGTGAACAGGGTGGATCTCGAGACGCCTTCCCCTTATAGATCAGACAGGGTGAGAGCTCCATGGGTCCCCAATAGGTAGGGACAATGACCATCTTCACCAGGAAGCAGATACAGAAGATGAGACCTCCTGTCCCTCAGCTTCCCACGGAGATTTGTGAGGATCATATCACTCAAGAGAATGTGAGGAAGGCAGGTAGAATGGGGGGATCTTGGGACCCCTCCCAGGAGACTTGCCCTGCTGGAGCAGTCACCACCCTGATACCACCCTCTCACTAGTAATCCCTGCCCCAGGCTAGGCAGTGACAGGAGGAAGTTCCAGGCAAATACAGGGAAGTTATGGGGCACAAGAAGCCCACCAGTTTGGACCAGTTCCTAACGCCTGCGCAGTGAGAGACCTTCATCTCACCTGGGCCTCATTACACCATCACTGTAATGTCATACATACACCCGGAAGTTCATTAACATCATTACAACAGACTGAACTCTGGGAAAGGGCATGCGCAGTCGGAAGGTGTTATGTAATAAGCCCCTTGTCAATCAGACTTGTCAAGAGACCCCACACCAGAAGGGTGTAACCCCTCACAACTAAAGAGAATGAAAGCCCCAAAGCCTCGATCATCGGGGCTCTTGCTCGAGCCCGCTCCTACCCCTTGGGAGTGTACTTTCTCTCAATAAACTATCTCTGTTTCATCTCCGCACTCTGGCGCGTGTCCTGTTCAGTTCTTGCTGGAGATACCAAGGACCTGGACACTACGCCGAGGAGGCCAGCCCACGGTGTGACCATAGGAGTGAGCGGCCTGGGTGAGGTGGAGGCCGGGGTCATCACAGCACTGAGTCGTTCGTCCTTCGTGCCACTGTCTGTGGCCTTGACTGGAGTGGAGGACTGGGGGCCGGCACCTTATTGTTGTCATCACTGGGCTGCAGCCCTCACACTGATCGTGCACACCGCAGGCCTTTGGGTGCGTCCGGCGTACTTTCACGTCTCCGTCTCAGAGAAGGGGCATGCGTCCCCGTAACAGTGACTCCCCGAGCTTTCCTAAATTCATCCAGGCCAGGGAAGGGAACCGTCTGGGCCAAGGTCACTTAGAAGTGCAGGCTATTTGTCAGCCTGCCAAGCACCGCCCTGGGCTGACCGGTCTCTGCATCAGCTGCCTCCAGGACGCTATCTTGGGTGCTGGCTCAGATGACTCGGCCTGGCTCACCTAAGCCCCTCTGTCTCTCCCCGGCATCCTGCTTCCTGAGCCGAGTGTGACCTTCTGCCCTCCCTCCCTCCCTCCCTTCCTCCCTCCCATCTGCACTCTGCCCTTGCCCTTCACCTTGGCCCCTCGCCCTCACCCTTCCCCTTCTCACCCTTACGTCTCTCCTCTTCAGCCTTCTCCCCAAGGCCGTCTGCAGGTTCTACCCTTAAGTACCAGGGGCCGCTGCCGCGGGCCTCTCCCTGGCTTTTCTCACGCTGCACCCACACTTGTACACGTATCTCAAAGCCACGCTCGTGTGTAGGCAGCGGTCCACTCTGCCCCAGACCCCCTCCTCGCCCCGCTCTCCATATACCTTGGTGCTGCCCTGCGGATCCTCGGCTTTGAGCAGGGGGCTGGCTTCGCTGGCGCGGCCGGAGCCGGAGGCTGTCAGGGCGGGAGCGGACTGAGATGGAGGCAGAGCAGGCCTCTCAGGGGCGGCAGACCTGTCCCTGACCGGTGGGGCCAGAGGCTGCGGTTCTGAGGAGTCAGGAACAGAATGGGGCTGAGGCTCCCCAGCACCCTGAAGCAGCAGCCGTCCCTTTGGGCTCCCCGGATGCCCTAGGACCTTGTAGTTGGGCCACATTTTCCTGCCTAAGCCCTCCACCCTCAGTTCTTCTGCCCAACACTTCATTGATGGAAAAAGACACAAGTTAACTATACAGAGATGCACTGGCAGACATAGAACGGCTGCACAAGGACCAATAGCCTCCTCCTTTCATTTATTCATTCTTTCATTCCCCCATTCACCCATCCATCCATCCATTCATTTATTCATTTATTCAACAATCGCTGGCTAAGAAGTAGGGCAGATCTGTTGTCTAAGTGGCTGAAGGTATTTCCTGAGGATATACATCTACCTTACCTGGGAGGTATGTACCTTAGGAAACAAAAAATAACATCAAATGAGTCCACTGGCCATTTTACACCCCCACACACCTGTCTGAGACGATGACACAGCACGTAGGGGCGGGAGAAGGAACTAACACTAACCCAGTCCTCCCGTTTCACAGGCAGGGAAGCTGAGACCCAGCGACCTTCAGATGCCCTTGTGATCCATAAAGTGCAAGTTCATTGGTTCTCCTGCTCACAAAGTTTGAAGCTCACCACCCTTGGATGAACCTAAAAATCAGGGGTCCACTGGGATGGGGACCATCTGGGGCCACCTGAGGCTGGAAAGGGTGTCTGAGTCTGGGACCCCGGTAGGGCTCCCGGGTCACTCTGGTCCCCTGCCTTCTGTGAAGGACCTCTCTGCTTGGTGCAGGGAGCACCCCCGACCCAGGAGGAGGCTGAAGAGCCAAGTGGCAGGTGGGTACGGAGCAGCCTCCATCTGCCCAGAAGTAAGAGGTGGGGCCGAGGGCACGGGGGTCCACGTGCCAGCTGACCAGGGCAAGGACTGCAGGAATTCACAAGGTTTGAGGACGCCCTCAGCTTCCCCTAGGCTCCAGATGTGTTACATGTTTGGGGCTGTCAGCTGGGGGGTCAGGGAGCCCTTTAAAGACCCCTACTTCACCTCTCGTTCTACGCCACCCCCCAGAAAGCCCTGTCTGAGCAGCCCACCCCTGGCCCCAGGGCCCAGGGGACCTGGCTCTCAAGCAGCTGCAGCTAGTCAGGCAGACAAAGCAGTGCTTGCAAAGTGGGATGTCCTGCCTCAACCCCCCAAGCCAGCATTCCCAGGGGCAGCTATTAAGGGCCACTCAGGCTGCCAGTGTGCGTCACACCAGACTGCCTGAGCTCACCCCACCGCAGCCCAGCCTGGGGAGTGAGGGGGACGCAGTTGCCACAAAGGTTTCTGTGCCAGGCCTGCCTCTCAGGCCCAGCTGCACATCCTGACCCCGGGGCCCTCTTGGACAACAAACAGCCTGGCCCTCGCCAGCGGACCCTTGTGCTGAACTGAGTACAGAGTGACCTGCCCCCCTTCTGCTGGTCAGCACGGCAGCTGCCACCAACCCCCGCGGCCTGCGGCCAAGCCCAGGGCACTCCGTCCAAGTCCCCTCACCTAACCTGCCCAAGGCTCAGCTTCCAGTTACCCACCCTCACCCACCCCCCACTGCCACCCCACTGCCCTGCCACCTGCCCAGGGTCAGGGCCTCAGGCTGGAGCACCCCCTCGTCCCCCTTCCAAAACCTGTCTGTGCCTGGGCCTCCTGCCTGGCCCCACCTAGCTTCCAGCCCTGTTGGCTCTCCTCCCTGACACTGAAACCTTCAGGATCGGCTGACTTAGGGGTTTGTGGGATGGGACTCAACTGCTCTGTCTGGCTGGCGAGGAATGCGCTTTCCTACTTGCTTATAATGGTGCAGAAGCAGCCGCACTCTTTTGTCGAGAGCGCCGGCCTCGGAGTCGTGCGGCCGTGAGGGCAGACGTGACCGGGCTGGCCGCCTTCCCCGCTCCCAGGGCAGCAGAAGGCCCGGCTCGCCGAGCCTCCGTCATCCCTTCATCCGTCAGATGGGGCCAGCTCCTTCTCTCTCAGCCAGCTCGTCGTGAAGCTACATGCACTGGTGCCTGCCATGACACTGGCACGAGCATGGGCCACGAGCGTGACACAACAGGGGACATCAGCTTCCTCGTTATAAAATGAAAGCCTTGGGTCTGAGGGCTGTCAGGTCTCCTCTGGCCCTAATTCTGATCCCATGACCCAGCCCAAGAACCCACGAGGTGAACAACAAGTGACAGTGTGTATAGGGTACATACCGAGAGATTTAGGGGTCTTCTCCCGAGGCCCACTCTCGCGAATCAATCTTAAAAGAATGGGGGAGAAAAAAGCACCATGAGAGATGGCAAGGGAGAGGCGCTGCTGTGGAGAGCCCAGGGTGGGTAGCTCGACGGTGGGGTGACGGCCAAAGTGGGGGACACTGCGGAGGGGGCTGTGGGTGGTCAGGGGTTCAAGGCTGCAGAAAAAGCAGACTGAGGGCCCAGACAGTTTTCTGGCTGCACAAGCTCCTCCACACCCCAGGAAGCTGGTCTCTACATGGAAACTTGTCTTAAAGAAGCCCTGTCCCCCTCTGTGACCTGCAGCAGATAAAAGGTAAACGTCCTCCCAGCTCAGAGCAGCCTGTACTCCAGTCCCCTGAACTGCCCCAGCCCGTGAGAGCCCCATGGCCCCTAACTTCCTCCTCCTCTTAGTAACCCCTACTCCCCTGGCCCCTGGCCCGGGGTCTAAAGGGATTGACTCCCTTCGCAGCTGATGGGAAATTCCCGCTGTTGGTCCCAGAGCTTCAAAACTGAACTATGTGAAGAAAGGGGGGCATTCCTGCATTGGTTTTGTTATTTTTAAAATAGGCAGCACCATTTACTCCTGCAACAGACCGTTGTTAGGGCCCAGTATGTGCCGAGCACTGTGCTGGACACGGGCAGTAGAGCATCAATAGCCCAAACAATAGTCTCCACCCTCGGCTCACGCTCCCGTGAGGACCAGTTTCACATTATCCAACATGGATTTTCTCGTCTCGGTGGGGAAGTGCATGGACATCAGAAGCCACTGGGTGCTGACAGAGTAACAAGCCACAGCCAAAGGACTGTGACACCGCATCCTGGGCTCTGGCCTCAGAGGATTCACTCAGCAGAATGACCCAGGCCAGGGTGGGCGAGTGCTGGCAGTAGGAGAAACCACTTCAGTGCCTGCCCAGATCCAGGGGACCCCATCCCAGGGGACTATGGAAGTCAGGGGGACCTTGCAGCTCCCTAAATGCCCCAGTCACTCCTCCTTCACACCTCTCCCTGTTCTCTATCTCAAAAACTCTCCCACAGCTTTCAAAACTCAACTCAGCCCTCATCTCTACCAGGAGGCCTTCCCAGCCTGATAGAAGTTATTTTCCACTGGGCTCCCCAAAATGATGGGCATTTATCTCACTGGACGTACCACTTAGCTCATCACTTAGCACTGGACTTAGCACTTATCTCACTGGACTTGGATTCAATGGTTTACACGTAAATCTCTCTGGTGAGAGCCTAGAACACAGACATCGTGTCTGGTTTGACTTTGTTTCCACAGCACCTGGCACAGTGCCTGGCACATAGTAGTTGCTTAACAGCAAATGGATGAATAGATCAACGAATGGATGAATAAATGAAGTGGTAATGGAGGGCCCTCCCTACGCATTCGCTAGAGAGTCTCACAGAGTCAGTGGAGAGAAATCATACATTTCTAGACAGCAAATGGGCAGGTATTTATTATGTGAGTACCCATGCCAGGTACCAAGTTTGGCACCTCAAGTGCCACAAAGATTTCACGATATGGCCCCTGACCTGTAGTGTTCCAAGTTGAAGACTAGAATGAGGTTGAACTAGTCGGAAGGTCAGACCAAGGAGACTCACCTTCAAGCTGCTGGCACCAGGAGTCAATAAAGGTGAAGTGCGTGGGAGAGGTGTACGGGGTGGGGAGAACGAGACATTACAGTGCAGGGCCAAAGGCTACAAGGAGACAGGGGAAGAGGTAAGGGGGAGATCAACGGGGAGCCAGTAAATGCAAACAGAGGAAAGGCGGGGCGGGAGAGAGCGGGGAGCTTTGGTCTTTTTCATGTTGTTGAAGAGAGACCTGATGCAGGAGGCATCAGGAGCGAGAGTCAAAGATGACACCGAAACTGCAACCTCAGAGAGAATGCCTGCAGCGTGATGGCCATCAGGAGCTCGTGGGAGGGAGGCAGTTTGGGAAAACATGAGGTGCTCTGTGGTGTTGCCGCCGTCCCCCACCGACACGGAGCTGCCCCAGCCACGAGGACACTGGGGTGCCCACCAGGAGGGCAGAAACTCAGAGCTTGACTCTGTGGAGGACTTAGTGCAATGAGAAGGCACCCGCCCCACGCGACCTTGGAAGCCCACACAGATAAGACCCCAGGGGAGGATAAGAATACGGGAGCAGAGGGCCTTGGAAGGAACTTCAGGAACGGCCACATGTAAGAGATGGATGAAAGAGGGCACACAGGAAGCTGCCTGGAGGGCCGAGACACAGAGAGAAAGTCAGAAAGGCAAAGAAGGAGAAGAGTTCAAGGGCATCAACAGCGCATACAATGCCAAGAAGTAAAGAGCCGTGAGGTGGGAGGAAAGCCCCCTGGTCTGGGCTCAGAGCCATTCTGGCCACCAAACACCTCTCAGAGGGGAGGAAGAGGCCGACGTCCGAGCAGGAGACGGGGCAGTGCCCGGTGGTGAGGAAGCAGAGGTCGGTGAGGCAGGCCGCTGAGGGGAGTCCAGGTTCCCACGTTCCAGTGGGGTTGGGG
>PVJL010018075.1:0-16852 GCA_004026885.1 Lyroderma lyra
AAAAAAAAAACATTGTTCTCAGAGTTAAGTAGGCAGAATTCTGCCCTACACAGCTGTCCATGTCCTAATCCCCGGAAACTGGGAACATGTGACCTCACATGCTAAGATTTAATGACATCAAGAATCTTGAGATGGGAGGTTATTCTGAATATGCTGGATGGGCCCACGGTAATCACAAGCGTCCTTCCGAGGGATGAGACAGAGGTGTGAGGAGTGAGGCAGAGGCAGGGCAGTGCTGCGGGCCTGCGCTGGCTTTGCAGAAGGAGGAAGGGGCCACGAGCTAAGAACCACAATCCTCTAGAAGGTGAAAAAAGTAAGGAACTGAATTCTCCCCTGAATGTTCCAAAAGAAGGCAGTCCTGTTGACACCTTGCCTTTACCCAGTGAGATCCACAGGACTTCTGTCTCCAGAACTGTCAGATAATAACATGTGTTGTTTTAAGCTGTAGGGTTCCTGGCGATTCATTACAGCAGCAACGGGAATCCAATACAGGATGAATATGAAGAGTCAGAACGAAGATGGTGTCCGTGTGGGGAGGAATGGACAAGAGGGGCTTGGTTTTCTCATAGAACCTTCCTTTTGAGACTGGTAGGGCCCAGGTTGTCTCCTAGGGTGGATGGCCTCAGCCCCAAGGCAAATCCCACTTTTCCTTCCTCTAGTGCTTTCTATTCCCAGGAAAGTTAAAATGAATACCAATGACTCAGAGAAGGATAACGGTCTGTTTTAAAACTTTGTTTTAGTGACGTGACTAAATGAATGCTGGCGGTGAACTGGGATGTGCTGTAGACCTGAGAGCTGATCTGGAAGGTGGGAGGAACCACCTGGAGGGTTTCCTCCCTTAGTCCTGGCTGCTGAACCGAACCAGCATGGCTCTCACAGATGACTCCTGGGTTAGCGAGAGCTCAGAAAGCAGAGCAAACAACGTAGATTGTTCTCTAAATGAAAGAAGAAAGTGCTCCAGGATAGACAGGATCTCCAGCCAAAAAATGGAGACAAATGATCTGTAAAATGGGCAGATGAGCAAATGAGTTAGTACAAGGTGGTGGTATGGGTTGTTGAACATAGGACGGGTAAATAATGAACAAGACCTGGTAATACTCAACTCATATTTATAAGTTACTCATTCTGAAAGCACAGACTATCTGAAATACAAATCTAACAACATCTAGAAAGCATAATTTAAAATCATTGACAATGGAAAATACAAGGCAAAGTGTTTAAGAAAAGATTTTAAAATTGCACATGACCTACACATAGAAAATTACAAAGTTTTATTAAAAGACATAATGAGATTTAAAAAATGAAAAGCTGTTTTGTGGGTGGAGATGGAATGACTGTCTTAAAGATGCCAAATCTCTCCCAAACTATTCTATTAGCTCAGTGCAATGAAAATCATTACTTCAGTGACTGCTGCCTGCACTGACATGCATGCTATTGTGCACACACACGTTTGCAAATTAAAAGGGTAACTCATGTACATGTTCAGAAGATACAAGGTCAAGAACCACCTGGGTTCTTGGAAGTCTATCATACATTAGTTCATGTTAAACTGTAGTTACCTGTGACAATGGCTCCTTCCTGGGGCAGGTCTTCATCTATTAGGCAGTTAGGGTGAAAGGTCAAAGGTTCTTTTTGAGACTTTTGTTTCTTATAATAGCCAGCTTAAAATAATCAATATCTCCCAAATGTCATATTTTTTGAGGTGACAAACTCTGCTCCCTTCACAAACCAACCATGAACTGGTCCCATCTACAGCTGTCTGTGCCAATCTTCCCAGTCTCTTCAGCGATCACTCCCCATGTACCCTTGAACTCTAGACATGCCAGTTCTTTTCATGTTTTCTGATTCCAGTCATCCCCCCTTATCCATGGTTTTGCTTTCTCTCATGTTAGTTGCCTGCAGTGAACCATGGTACGAAAATAATATATGGAAAATTTTGAATATAAACAATTCATTTTGGAGTGGGACCACATGCTTATGTTTAGATATCTCTATTTGACTTCATAATGTCCCCAAGGCACAGAAATAGTGATGCTAGTAAACCAGATGTTCCACAGAAAAGCCATAAAACGCTTCCTTTACGTAAAAAAGTATGGATTGCTAGGTTCCTCCCCGTCTATCACATACTAGTTGATAGTAAACTATAAAACAGCATGTGTATGTGTGTATGTGTGTGTGTGTGTGTGTGTGTGTGTGTGTGTATTATATATATGGTTTCAGGCATCAACTGAGGTCTTGGAGCAAATCCCATACATAAGTGGGGACCACTGTGTATTTCTTTTCACAGACCCAAACCTTTGCTTATGCTGCCTTGTCCCTCCACTGCCTTTCCTCTAGTTCCCACCTGGAAAACTGTCGTCCTTCCAGATTCATTTTATGTCATCTCTGGTGTTCCTTAAGGTAATGCTTCTTAATCTGTAATGTGCATAGGAGTCATCTTTAGGTCTGCTTAGAATGCAGGTTGATCGTGGGCACGGGGGTATTCTCCCTTGCTAACACACTCTCAGGTGATTCTTATGGGGCAGATCTGAGGACTACATTGTGAGCAGCCAGGCTCCCTTTTTTCTAGCCCAAGTTAAGAGCTCCCTGCACCTCACTTCTACAGCCTTTACCACAGCCCCTCCTCACTGTTTTGTGTCTGTTTTCCATGTTTTTCTTTTTCACAAAACTCTTAAGTGTGGTAATCTTTTAAGAGTGGTAACCCTTCCCGGAACCACTTGTATTGCCTACACACAGGATCCATTTGTTGAATGTGTGAAACGAACATTTTAATGTTAAATGTACAGTTGTCTTAACGTGCCTCAAGTCAATCCTTATAAAATCTGTTCACATGCTTCTGTTTAAATTGCATTATTATCCCAGCCTAGTGACAACATGTAGAGAGAGCAGTAAATGCACATTGTATAAAGATCAGACTCAGGTAAACTCCTAATTAAAGTGCTCATTTAGAGAGAAAAATGAAAACCCTTCAACATCTCCAGAACACTCAGGGCACAGAAAACTGGAAAGGTGACGAGATGAATTTATATAGTCACAGGGCATGGATTTTACTCTAAGCTTTAAAAAGATGGCTTAGGGGAAGTTTGGGACCTGGTCTAAGAAACTGGTTCTTGCAGAGCAGGAAAATTAAATGGCCTAAGAATGGGCTGCCTCATGATTAACTCCAAGGGCCTGGGAAAAATTCCATCCCTCCCTCTGTGGGTCCTGGCTGTGACCCCACCCTGATCTACCTGTTCCAGGCCCCTTAGAGGATGGAGGTGGCACCCAGCTTGGCTCTCACCAACCTGCTCTGTTTCAATCTCAAGCATCTAACTTCAACATTCCACACAGTATTTCACTCATATCCATGTCTTTTGCTAAAACTATTACCCTAAGTTTTAATGGGTCACTTTAATTCCAGTTCCTTCCCCATCCTACCTTACCCCCGAGAGGCAGCCAGCAAAATCAACAGACTTGATAGAAATCTGATTGTGTAGCTTACATCCTCTAATGGCTCCCTGTTGACCACGTGATCAAATCCACACTCCTCAGCCTGAGGTGACCCTCAGGCCTTGAGCCCTCTTCCCTTTCCCATCTCCATTACTGCCACCCTAAGCTCTGTGCACCCATGTTATGCCCACACCCAGCTTCTTTCCTGCCTCTGTGCCAATCCTGGCTGCTCCCTCTACCTGGAGTCCCTTTCTCCCCTAGGCCCTGAGGAATATCTGCTAAGCCTTTGGAGTTGTACTGCAGATCGCCTCTTCTAGAAGCTTCCCTAATGCCATTACTGTGAGCCTCACCTTACCCCACTGGTTCCAAGGCTGGGCTGTCAGAGTGCCCCTGTATACCTTCATCAGCTCCTATCACACTGTATACCATTACTTCAATTTTAGTGTTGTAGCTCCTCTACCAGTATAATGTATGTAAATTAATTTTAATCCACAACCTGGAGCTTCTAGTTAGTATTTGAAGTATTCTTCCTGTCGCCCATTATGATGGCATTATAAATCTCACATGTGACTCTTCCTATTTCATATCTTACAATTCTCCTACTTTTGTTTCTTGAATCCAACCTTGAATAATATTAAAATCAGATGACAATATTACCACAAACAAAAAAATTAATAAAATTACAGGCCAATATTTCTTATAAACAGAAATACAAAAGTCCTTGACAAAATATTAACAAATGAAACCCAACAGTATATTTACAGACAGCAGATCATGACCAATTGGGGTTTATCCCAGCAATGCAATGCTGGGTTATTATTTTAGTAATTAATGTAATTCAGTTCATTAGCAAAATAAAGAGAAAGGCCATTTCATTGAAGGCCAAAATATACTGACAAAATTTAACACCTGTATATAATTTCAAAAAATCACAAACTCTTAGCAAACTAGAGGTAAACGATATGACACCTTACCGAGTTGTTGGTACAGTGCTGCCAACATAAACACACAGTGGTAAGTTTGTGAACTTAATTGTCAGATTTTGGGTCTGACAACAGCTCTGATGATCATTCCAGAAAGAGTTCCAAAATTGCTTTGAAGGGTGGATTAGGCACTGCTGTCCGTGCACAGCTTCCCAAGGGGAGTACCTTGAAGGTGACTGTAGTGATACTCAGCAATGAAGTATGCAGCACTTTCTTTAGGATGAGTTCACAAAATTAATTGTCCTACCTTGTGTATGTGATTAAACAACACATTAAAAAAATGATTGGGTCAAAGAAGAAATAAAAGAAAAGATGCAAAATGCATAGAAACAAATGAGAATGAAAACACATCACATCACATGCTGCAAAAGCAGTATAAGTAGCAAATTTATATTATTACAGGCCTATCTCAAGAATAAAACATTCAAACAATCTAATACTACATCTTAAAGAACTAGAAAAAAAAATAGAACCCAAAGTTAGCAAAAAGAAGGAAATAATATAAATTAGAGCAGAACTAAATGAAATAGACAACCAAAAAATTAATGCAACAAAGAGTTGGTTCTCCAAAAATCTTAATAAAATGAACAAACCCTGGCTAGGCTCACCAAGAGTAAAAAAGAAAAGACACAAATAACCAAATCAAGAAATGAAAGAGGAGAAATTATGACTGATACTAGAGAAATACAAAAAAAAGTACATGAGAATACTATGAAGGGCTATAAGCTACCAAATTTAACAACATAGAAGAAATGGACAAGTTTCTAGAAACATATAGCCTACCTAGATGGAACCAAGAACTGCATTATCTAAATACAGCAATCAACATAAAGGTAATGGAAACAATCATTGTCATAGATTTTATTAAATATTAAAAAAGAAATTAACACCTGTCTTCCTCACTTTTGCAAATACTTGAAGAAGAGGCAATAGTTTATAACTCATATGAAGCCAACATTACCCTGATACCAAAGCCTGGTAAGGATAGCACACGCAAAAAAGAAAACTGTAGACCAATGTCTCCGGTGAATACAGATGCAAAAATCCTAAACAAAATACTGGCAAACATAATATAACAATGCATTTAAAAGATTGTACATCATAGTCAAGTGAGATTCATTCTAGGGCCACAAGGAGGGTTTAACATATGCAAATCTATCAATGTGATATACCCATAAACAAAATTAAAAATAAAACCATGTGATTATATCAATCAATGCAGAAAAAGTATTCCACAAGATACAACATTCATTTATGGTCAAAACACTTAATAAAATGGGTGTAGAAGGAAAGTACCTCAACATAATAAAGGTCATATAGGACAAACCCTCAACTAATAGACTGAATGGGATAAAACTGAAAGCTTTTTTTCCCTAAAATCAGAAACAGAACAGGGATGTTTCCTGTTACCACTGTTACTCAATATAGTACCGGAAGTGCAAGCCAGAGGAATCAAGCAACAGAAAGAAATAAAATGTATTCAAATTTGGAGGGAAGAAGTTAAACTCTCACTATTTGAAAATGACATGATCTTTCATATATAAAGACCTAAAGACTCCAAAAAAAAAAAAAAAAAAAAAAAAAAAAAAAAAAAAAAAAAAAAAAAAAAAAAAAAAAAAAAAAAAAAAAAAAAAAAAAAAAAAAAAAAAAAAAAAACAAAACTATTAGAAACAATAAAAAATACAGTAAACTTGTAGGATACAAAAATCAATGTACGAAAACCTCCTGAATTCCTATACACTAACTATAAAACTTCAGAAAAAGAAATGAAAAATAAAAGTAATACTGTTCACAATCTCAATGACAAAAAAAAAAAAACCTAGGAATAAACTTAAAGAATGTGAAGGACTTATACAAGGAAAACTATAAGACACTATTATAAGAAATTGAAGAAGACAAAGAAATGGAAAGATATTCTATGTTCATAGATTGGAAGAATCAACAGAGTTAAAATGGCCATATTACCCAAAGCAACATACAGATTTATAATAATGCAATTTCCATCAAAATTCCAAAGACATTCTTTCAAGGAATAGATTTTTTAAATTATTAGGTTTGTATGGAATCACAAAAGACACCAAATTGCCAAAGCATTCCTTCAGAAAAAGAATAAGGCTGGAGGCATCACATTCCCTGACTTCAACTTATACTACAAAGCATCAATAATCAAAACAGCCTGGTGTGGCAGGAAAACACACACCACCAATGAAATAGAATTGAAAACCCAGAAATAAACCGACATATGTATGAACAGATTATTTTCAACAAAGGAGCAAAAAGCACACAATGGTGCAGGGAAAATTGGAAAGCCACATGCAAAAAAGTGAATCTGGAATTGATCCCACAGGATTCCCGACTCAGCCATGCTCGTCAGCCATTCGTAGAGCCTCAAGGAACCATGGACCGTTACCCTAATTTTCCGTTGAGAGAAGTCAGACACTCAAGACCTTCAGTATGGGGGAGATGTTAGCAATTGCTTCTCACAGTGCTATTAGTTGTACTTAGTAAGGGGCGGACCTCACACCCAGATGTTGCCATGAAGCCACTGCACAAAGCAACAATGTCTATGAGTAGACACCCACAAACTGGAAATATAAACTGCAGAGTCATGAGAGCAGAGAGGATTTACAAAGCGTGGATGTGTCTGTGCAGGGGTAGGACCGTGCTAAGGAGCGGGTGCTGGCTTGGGCCCCCCAGAGCGGAGAGCTTTGCCCAAGGGACTGGAAGGCGGTAGCACCCTGCAGTCACCCCTGCGGACAGCAGCGGGCAGCAGTGAGTGACTCCCACGTCCCTACCAGGTCTAGTCTGGGCCCTGGGCTCCAAGAAACCTGTCACCCAGTCATATTACCAAGCAGCAGAAGGAATTCTCAAACAGAAGAGGCCCAACTAATGACTGGTTTGCAGTCTTTTCCAGGCAAGGGCCTGCCATTTTCATGATTGACCTTTCTGCTCCTAAAGACCCTCAGGAGAAACTATAGGATGGGGAGGGTACACACCAGGGGCTCAGAAGGAGACTTTGGGGCAGAGATGACGAGCACGACTTACCCTTTTGACTCATCCGTCTGTATTTACTTTGCAATGCAATCATTTTAAATCTGTTATTTTAATGAAGAGTTGAAAATACTGAAGATACTTGGAATCCCAATAATTGTTGTAAGGAGACTACAAGGATTATGAACTTTTAGTTCTTTCGTGATGGAATAAAACAAATACATCTAGTGTTCTGCTTCTCAGAGAGAAAAGAGTATCTGAAGACCTTCCAGAGATTATTTCTGACTTTAAAAAAAAAAGAAAAAAACAAAACGCAAAGTGTACCAAACCACACACACACACACACACACACACACACACACACACACACGTCGAGTTCCACCAGGGGAAGCGATCTCAGGTGTGCCTGCAGAGGCTTAGCTTTCTTTCTCCTTGGGAGAGCCGAACAGGTGAGTTCTCCAGGACAAGGGGACTGTTAGTGACAGCAGCTGGCAGCCCCAGTGCAGGCAGCCCGCGGAAGATGTCCCTGGGGTTTTGCAAAGACCCCGTCCGGCCCCATTCCTGCCGCAAATCCGCCTCTGGCTAAGGAGTTCTGAGCTTTCCAGCTCTTGGAAGGGCCGGCGGAGTTCATCCCCTGATGTCTCTGAAAGACCCTGTGTGGGCCAGACCCCTGCTGGACGCTGGGGAGGGACCACAACGCAGAGGGGCGTAAGTCGAGTGGGACATTCACAGGTGAGGACGGGTCCTTCCGTGCTGGTGGCCTGTGTCCCAGGTGTCCTGTCAAGTGCCAACCCTGATGTCAATCCTGAGGGGGAAAGAACACAGACCTTGTACCTTCTCCTGGGGGGGACAGCAAGTTGTGCTGGGCTCTGACACAGTCCCCAGGACCAGTGGGAACGAGTGACCCCAGGGACCCTTGGCGGGCCCAAGTGCTTCATAACAAGTTCTAAAAAGCGCAAGATGCCCTCTGACTGCGGCGCCGCTGAGCGTGCTTGAAGCAAGGCAGAATGGCGGCCGTATTCATAGTCCCTGGGGCTCAGTCCACCCCCACCAGGCCAAGGCCAGACCTCACCTGCTGTGCTCCTCGGTCCACGGCCCAGGCCAGGGAAGGGGGCCGCCCCGCCAGCCATGTGCGCCCGCTTCCTTCCCAGGAACGTCCTGAGAACCTCGGGCCTGGAAGCTGGGCGTCAAGTGGGCGGGGCCGTGTGACCCTGGGTCACCAATCCAGTGTTAGGAGACAGCAGCCACTGGTGCCCTGCACCCACGCGCCTCCCCTCGGTGTCAGGGGACAGTGGCCACCAGGGCTGGGAAACGCGCCCCGCCCATGTGCGTGGTATGGGGGAGGGGATGGGGCTGCTCCCAACCTGGGTGGGGCTGTGGGTGGGGTGAGGATGCGCGTGGGGGTGGGGATACAAGTGCACTTGCAGGATAGGTATAAATACGGGAAGGCGGGACAGGGTGGGCTCCGGGTGTGGCAGGCGGTGGGGCCTAAAGTTCTTGGAGCTGCGCGGCTCTGGTACAAGTAGAGAAAGTCTAGGTCCTGATCTGCTGGAGCCCAACTTCCAGGAGCGCGAACCAGGAGAGAAGGTAAGTGCGTGGCGAGCTCGGCAGAAGCTGCGGGGAGTGCCGAGGCAACAAGGGAGCCCGGACTGTTGGCTAGAAACTTGCTCCTGGGAATTCTACGGGAATCTATGGGAAGTTGTAGGCTGAGCAGGGCTAGGCAGGGGCTTGGAGACCCTTCGGGGTAATTGAGGACCCTGGGCTGATGGAGGTTCCTGCAAAACCGGGTTCTCAGCTGAGTGAAGACTTTCCTGGTGAGTGGTGGGGGGAGGCAGTGGGGGAATGCTCTCCTGGAGGTGTCTGCCCACAGGTGGTGGGGGCAGGACTTGCTCTAGAGCAGGGGCGTCCAAACTTTTGGCTTCCCTGAGCCACATTGGAAGAAGAATTGTCATGGGCCACACATAAAATACACTAATAATAATGACAGCTAATGAGCTAAGAAAAAAAAGGTCTCTGGATAATTTATGCAACGTTTTAAGAAAGTTTAAGTATTTGTGTTGGTCTGCACTCAAAACTGTCCTGGGCTGCATGCAGCCAGTGGGCCACAGTTTGGACAAGCTTGATCTAGAACTTAAGGTGTTTGGGGTCCCAGGACAATGTAGCCCTGCCTGGAGAGCTCAGTGATCACACAGCCACGGGGGGATGGGGATGTAGAGGGGGAACCCCGACCTGTCCAGCAACACCAGCCTCTCCACACATATCCTAGGTGTTCTTAAGAAGGATGTCATCATTCTATATTCCATTTAGAAACATTTTGAAGTGTTTCTAAAGAAATCCTTCAGCGATAAGCACCAGGACCTGACTCTTGACCTATATCTGGTTACAGTGCATTTAAGTGCAAGAGAGAAAAACCTTTATGTGATTCGAAAGTGGTCCCTTCTTTTAGGGGCTGTCCTGAAAATAGGTGGCAAGGACTCGCGCAAATTTGCTTTTCTGTCGGCGCTCTAGTGGACAGAACTGGTCCCAGGATCCAAGCCCTGGGTCAGGAATATTCCTGACCCAGGCTTCAGAGACAAGTGGAGTGACCCAATTTTTATTTTATCAAGACATCATCCAAATGTGCCATTTAAAAATAGTTATTTACAAAAAAGGAAAAAAAATAAAAATAGTTATATACGAACAGCCCAGGTATGAATGACATGTTCTTTGCTGTGACCCAAGAATTCAAAATCATGTTAACTTAGGATCTGTGTGTCAGTTCACTGGCTGTCCATGCATGGGCTATGAGAAATATTACAAACCAGACACTCCCTAGAGAGAGCAGAGCAGGCAGCACACAGCCTGTCCTGTTGGACAAAGGAGACAGCAGCAATCTGGGGGAGAGTAGATTGGAAAGGACTCAATGCGGGTGAGGCAGGGGTGCAGGAGCCGGGATTGACCACCGTGGTGGAGATACATGTGCCACCTTTGCTCCCCACAGAGCCCGAGTCAGCCGAGCAAGGCCAGCAAGGCCAGCAGCAGTTGGGCCAGACCCAACACTGTGGTCATGTAGTGGTGGTCTCTCTAGATACCTTTATGATGACCTCTTTTCTAGCGGTTGCCTATCAGCGGAGCAGGTAGACAGCCTTGGGTGACAGAGAGCACTGGAGCGGGAGGAGGGTGACAACCGGAGAGGGCAGCTCTCTCTGTCAGCACTTGCTGTCCTCACTGCTGAAGGAGGAATAGGGAGAATGCTTTCTATGGGGAGGTGGGAGAAAGTGGGGTGCAGGGGCTGCTGGCCTTTGAAGATATTCACCACCACCTCATCACCCTGACCCGGCCGCCTCTGCAGGTGGTGGTGTCTCTGGGGTGACTGTTCGGTGGGGCTGAAGCGTCAGGTGTCTGCAGTCACTTCAGTTCGGGGCCCTAGGTTTTCTGTCTCTTTCTGTCCCAGAAGGCCTGCAATGCACTCAGCGCCCCCCTCTGTTTGACACATTTAGCTCAGAGTTGACTTTCATTTGGGATGTTTGCCAAACTGCCCTAAAAAGGATTTAGAGCCAGCCTATGCAGTGTCATCTGAGATTGTGAGATTGCATGTGAAGCCCAGGATAGCCAAGGGCAGGCTCATGACAAGTGCCAATGAGCAGCTCCCCTCTAGACACTGAGCTTTGTGGGCAAGGATACAGAGGTGGCAGGGAAGTAAGCAGGTGGACATGCAGCCACACTTGAGATCATGTTGAACAACTGAGGAAACTGAGCTGTAGTGTGACAGGCACGCCTCTCTGTTGATTTCTTTCTTTCTTTCTTTCTTTCTTTTTTTTTTTTTTGCTTTTTGGTATGTGGGTAGCTCCGTGGCTGGGAATCGAACCCAGGCCGCAGCACTGACAGCGCCAGCGCCGAAGCCTTAAGCCACTACACCGTCAGGGATCTCCCCTCTCTGTTGATTTCTAAATGACACTTTGTGCTTTGAATTGTCCTGGTAGGCCTATGATCCCACTTTCTGTCTTTCAGGACAAATGAAAGACATGTTGGACTCTTACAGTGGGTGCTGAGCGAGTCCCAGTACAAAGTAGTAAAGATCTGAAAATCTTTTGAAAGAAATGTTCCGACTTGCTGAGTCAGCTCATTACTCTGGGCATGCCCAAGTAACGTGAGAGCAGAGAGGGCTTCAGTGCCTTTCAAGCACTTGAGGTTGTGGAGTTTTTGAGCGGGAGGTTAGAAGTTAACTACTGTTGCCGGAAACATGACTTGCGCGCACGAACCACTGACCTTCATTTTTGAACAGGACAAGTACACCTGTCCACAGGTGATCCCCAGGTGTTCTCTGTGGGCGGCCTGTTCCTCTCTACAGGGTGAATGGAGCGTCAGGGCTTCATCCCGGCGTAGTGCATGCGGGGTTTGCTGCGTGTGCCCGCTTGTCATCCCCGCGGATCCCTGCTCTGACAGTGAAGGCCAGCAGTGTGGGTGGGTGTGACTGGAAGGTGGCAGGATGTTCTTTGCTGCACACATTCTGCCATGTCTCAGGCACAGCCTGCCTGAACTGATGAGCAGCGCACTTCCTTTCATGGACGCGCACCGGGAACACCTTAGTGACCTGAAGGGCCGCTTCATTTGTTCACAGGGGGAGTGTGGTTCCCGCCAGGAAGGTCGAGGTCACTCATCCCTGCAGAAGGCATCCGTGCCAGCGATGTCACTCTGTGCCAGGCACTGCTCAGGGCAGCTGCAAAGGTCCGGCCACCAGCCTTGTAGTTGGTGCCCCTTCCACAGAGCACCAGCCTGGCTCTTTGGTGAAATGTCCACACTTTGAAGTCACATTCCAGGAATATGGAATCTTACAGCTGGAAATCTTAGCATTGGTGTTATCACCACCACTGATAACATCAGGCATTTCAAAAACTATTAGGGGGGTAAAAATCATCTCAAAAAATACTTTAAATATTTTTAGGATATCTTTTCCTGTGAATTAGACCATTGCTGCCATGTGTCTTTATATCTATGGAATATTTCTATCTTGACCAGGAATATTCTATTAAACAGTAATTTGGGGTGTGATGGATTCAGAGCAATGCATATTAAAGTGCTAGAGGCTTATGATCTTTGTTCTAGAAAAAGATGGTTCTGGGAGCACTAGAGCCAGAAGGCAATAAGGGCATGCCAGAGGCAAGAGGGACAGGAGACCAGGCAGGTGGGGCCTGGGGCAGGGGACAGGGAGGAGAAATGGCCGAAATTCACGTCTCCTCTGCCATTTCTGCTGTGCTGAGTCACTGACAGGCATTGGTTTATCCAATTCGTATTCGTCATTCTGAACACTCAAAAAAGCTAAAGGCAAAAGCAAAGTGTTTTGTTACCCTTTTCTCTTCTATACCTTCTCTGGGATATTTTTTTTTTCTGGTATATTTTTAACAAGTTTTTGTGTTGACAGTTATCATCTCATGGTAATAAAAGCTTCCGTAGCAAACAAACACATCATACTAGAATTGTTGAGAAAGATGATAATGGAATTCCCAATTCTCTATCAAAATCAGAGCTGAAGTTATTTATGTACAAGCGAGGGAACATTTCTAACCCCCTACCCTACCACATTACCACATCTTTACATCATTATTCTAACAGAGTAGTGTTTCATGCTTTCCTATAAGTTATATGATGAAAGGAACGGTTCTGTGCCCCACGCTACCCATGAGTTTATCTTTTAATTTCCTTTGTCTGTTTTCCTAGTGTCCATATTTGTATAGTACCTTCTAAAACATGATTTTTCAAGTTTTCTCTGAGGGTTTTGGGTAAAGTTATGTCTTCTGTAATGTTTAGCTATTGGCTTCCAAAAGACGATAAAGTAATGAATCAGCATTGTCCAAAACTAAACACTTAATTTTTTTGTTATTCTCTTTTTTAAAATTTTTGTTCTTTTGTTTTATTGAGGCATACATTTTTGTTATTCGCTATTATCGATATATAAATTCATTTAATACTCTTTATTAAACCTATTGTTTCTAACCTCAAATATATATTTTGACAGGTACAAATATTGGAACATTATAATATTCTCTGTTAGTTACTGGCAATTGAAATTAATCTTCAAATGACAGTTCTCTGCACCCATGATTAGAGTTTTCCTGACTTATTTGTTTAATTTTTGAACTCCAGGACCCATTTTGACACACTTTAGTGTTCTTAAGAAGCAAAAACTAGTCTTTCTGCAGCTCTTCCCACCTAATGAGAAGATCTTGCAAGAATGAGCCTGCAGTGATCACATGAGCAGTGACTATTTTACTTATGAGGAAGTTCCACGAGCCTTCCTTGATGTATTCAATCTGATTTGGATCAGAATTTTTAGAACAACACCAGGATACCGTAATTTTGGTTTGAAACCCAGGTATCAAATTCACAGGTTCTTTTCAGACTGAGGAAAGAACAGTTCAGCAGTCCAAATATTCTATAGCGTTTCTCAAGGATGATTTCTACGTGGAAATGTCACATTAGGGGGTAAGAGGCACCTTTGTAATGAGATCCAATGTCTGTCTTAGGACAGCATCACTATTAGTTTGTTAAAATGCTAGTAACTGGTGTTACTAAAAATTTATACCTTCAAACTAGGTATGAGTTCTGCCTACTTTTGGTGTCTACTTTACATTTTGCATCCTGTTAAATTTCTTTTTATCCCTATGATAAGTGTTTATTACTTTGTGAAATAAACTCTATCCCATTATAGGTCGGAATTCCTACCTATTGTTTTATAGATGCAATTTTATTTACTTCTGGATAATATAACTTAGATGTAATATTTTAAAGTTAAATCCGAACACACAGATATGATCATTGGTTTTCAAATATAATAATGAGGAAATGTTTTCATTTGACTTAACTGATATAATTGCCATTCATGCAAGGGTACAGGTAAATGAGTGACATTAGAGAGACAGTATTGTATCATGTTTGAAAGAGCAGATTTTGGATCCAGGCTGGCCAAGTTGCATTCTAGCTCTACAGCTCACTGATTGTGTTACCTGAGGCAAGTTACTTAACTACTTTGTGTCCCACTTTCCTCAAGGTAAAATGGAATAGCAGTAATTCCTGTCTCCCGGGTTGGTGGATTAAATTAGTTTATAAATTCAAAGCATTTAGAACAGTGCTTGGCACACAGTAAACACTTGGTTCACTGCTGCTCTTTCTATGTGATTGGAAGAATGTAGCGCCATAGGGCTGCCCTGTAGGTACATTTTCTACCATCAGCAGGCTTTGCTTTTAGTGTATGTGTATTTCAAAAGTATTCTGATGATCAGAAATGTGTAGGCAAATGAGGTGATGTACTTTAATACATCTTTTTTTTAAATGGTGTCTGACTTTTTTCTCTAAATATAACAATGAAATATTTGTTTTTCCTTAATTATAGAATATTTTCATTCTTTTAGCATATATTTATTCCATATGTGCCAACTCTATGCTAAGTAATTGGAGATTCAGGGTTGAACAACATGGAATCTCTTCCTCCAAGGTGCTTTAGGATTATATATTAAATACATAAAATCTACTGTTAAAAGGCTGTGCAGTCAGAGCTGGAGTAGATGAGTACAAATGACAATTATGACAGTATCACATAAGAAGAACATTTCAGGGTATAATTTCACACATAACCAAGTTTCAGTGTCAGTGTAAATGACTGCTTTAAAAAGTGCTGACATCTACAAAGAGGTATCTGCCATTTCAAATGAAGCTGTTTTAATTTGTAGTTCTTTTTACAGTTATTTGTGTTGGTACACAACTCAATTCTTTTTTGTTGTTGTTAAATTTATTGGGATGACATTGGTTAGTAAAAATTATGTAGGTTCCAGGTGTACAATTCTACAATACATGATCTATATGTTGTGTTATGTGTTCATCACCCAGAGTCAGTTCTATTTCCATCATCATATATCTGAGACCCTGTCCCTTCTCTCCCACTCCCTTACCCCATACCTTCAGGTAACCATTAAACTTTGTCCTTGAGATCATCATGTTTAGTGAAATAAGCCAGACAGAAAACTAAGAACCATATGATTTCATTCATATATGGTACATGAAGCTGAAAGCAACCAAGAAACAAAAACTCATGGACAAATCAACTCTTAATATAGGAATTAACTGTTAGCTCTCTGGCTTTATTGTACATTCATTAAGAATGGCACCATGCTTTAGTCTATATTTAGTGTCTGTACCTTTTATAAGCTCTTGTTACGTTGACAGGTGAATGTTGAGTGAATTGAATTTGTTGACTACATGAATGAATCCTAAGACTCCATTTCCCTTTGAACATTGATCTACATGAGTGATTTCCAACCAACTGAATTCTTTAATTATCTTTCTGTTGGGGCCCCCAAGTTGCAAAAAGTGACAGTTTAACTTCTCTCCCAATTTGGATGCCTTTTATTTCTTTCTCTTGCCTGATTGCTCTGGCTAGAAGTTCCAGTACTATATTGAACAGCAGTGGCAATGGGATATCTTTGTCTTGCAGAACATATTTTGAAAGTCAATTTCAAAGTCTCTTTAGTCTTTCTGCAGTGTGAAAGTTTACACTAGTTGTTAAAACTAATATACTGTGGAACAGAAACAATCTGGTTTTAAATGAAACTACTAAAAGCTTCAAAGATTTCATCCCGATAAGGCTATAATGCTAGTTTAAATTGTTTAGGAAATTAAGTCTATAATCAGAGCTGAAATGTTCGTGAAAAATTGTTCTACTGCAGTGGTTTATTGAAATTATGTTGTATTTAATAAAGGAAGCAGTAATTCCCATAACATAAATTATAAAACGAAATGAAAATTCTGCATTATGGGCTGTATTGTCCCCGCCACAACCGCCTCACCTCAGAGGTGATCAAAGCTAAAATAAAGTCTTTGGGGTGGGCCCTAATCCAACAAGACTCGTGTCCCTATGACAACAGGAAATTAGAACGCACAGGGAGGAACCCCTGGGACGCTCAGCCACAGAGACAGCCACGTGAGGACAGGGACAAGGTGAGCTCTGCTAGCCAATGAGAGAGGCCTCAGGAGAAGCCAACCTGCCGACACCTTTACCTTGGACTCCCAGCCTCCAGATCCGTGAGACAAGAAACCTGTTGTTTAAGCCCCCAGTGAGTGCTGGTCTGCTCTGCCCCCCGAGCCGACTAATGCAGCCTGTGACTCCTGCACACTCCTGAGGGTTCTGTTTGTTTGCTGTTTGCCTGTTTCTATGTGTTGTTATTTAGCTTCTTAATGTTTAAGTTCAAAATTATATACAACTATATTTCTGTCCTATAGAAATGCCATCTTCTCTCCTACATATCCCTCCTTACAGTTATTATAACATTATCATTATCATCCTGTAACTTATTTTTACTGAATTATGTGCCTCATTCATTTATTCATTCATTTACTGAGGACCAAAGCTGAGAAACACAACTAGGTATCCGTTCTCTAGCAGATTACAGACTCACAGAAGGAGAGATCGTTGTGAA
>PVJL010018076.1:6191-16937 GCA_004026885.1 Lyroderma lyra
TGTATAATAAGTTCACCACCTAATGTGACTTCTCTTTCCATCACCTTATATTTAGCTTCCCCCCCTCCTCTCCCACCCCCTCCCCTTTCTCCCCTTTTATGTCTATTTTTTTTCCCACCAGATTAGGGAAGCTTTCAGTCCTTAGTTCTTTAAACAGTCCCTCAATTTCTTGGTTTCTGTGTTCTGGTACTTATAATGTGAATGTTGTTATACTTAATGTTGTTCCACAGGCTTCTTAAACTATCCTCTTTTTTTCCTGCTATAATTAGGTTTTGTCTGCTACCTCATCTTTCAAATTGCTGATTCAATCCTCTGCTTCATCTAGTCTGCGGTGGTTCCTTCTATTGCATTCTGAATTTCAGTTATTGTATTCCTTATCTCTGTCTTGTTCTTTTTTATGATTTATATGTCTTTTTTTATGCTTGATATCTTTCTGTTGAAGTTTTCACTAAGTGTGTTATGCAACCTTATAACCATCGTTTTGAGCTCTGTATCTAGTAGTTTGCTTGCCTCCATCTTGTTTAGTTCTTCTTCTGGAATTTTCTGCCATTCTTTGATTTGAGATGTTCTTTTTTTTTGTTTCCTCATTTTGGATGTCTTCTATGTTTGTTTCTATGTATTAGGTACAGAGACATAGTAGATCACAATTAAGTTCACAAGCTCATCCTAGAAAAAGTGCTACATACTTCATTTCTGAATATCACTATGGTCACCTTCAAAGTTGTCTCCTAGGGAAGATACATACTGATGCCTATTCCACACTTCAAAGTAATTTTGGAGTTCTTTTTTTGGAATGCCCATCAGAACTCTCATCTTTTTGCATTTGATGTTTGGAATATTATAAAAATGTCTTCTTCTAGTATTTTTTAAAAAAATCTTTGGGTAAAGAAAAAGTCTTTCGGGGGCCACATAATGTGAGTAGGGAGGGTATTCTAATAAAGTTATACTTACTAAAAACTCTCTCACAGACAGTGCTGTGTGAGCTGGAGCATTATTGTGATGCAAGAGCCATGAGTTTGTAAAAAGTTCTGGTCATTTTTGCCTAATTTTTTTCATGCAGCCTTTTCAGCACTTGTATATAGTAAACTTGGTTGACTGTTAGGCCAGTTGGTACAAATTCATAATGAACAATCTTTCTGAAATCAAACAAAAGTAGCAACTTAGTTTTGAGTCTTGATTTGAACTGATGGTATTTTCTTGGTTGTGGATAATTTTCTGACTTCCATTGTGCACTTTGATGCTTTGTTTCACGGTCGTCACCAATAATAACATGGCCCAAAACATCGTGTTGCCTATCCAAAAGTTCATGAAAAGCTTCAACTCTCCTTTGCTTTTGCTTATTAGTGAGCTCCTTTGGGACCATTTTTGCACTCATCTTTCTTATGCCAAAATTTTCAGTTAAGATTTTCTTAACTGTTTCTCTATTGATGTTTACTTTGTCTGCTATGCTTCTCACAGTCAGTCAAAAAATTTGACACAAAATTTGACAAATTTTTGCAATGTTCTTGTCAGTTCTGCTTCTTACTTGCTGTCCTGATCTCTCTTCATCAGTGATGATTTCTCCTTTCTCAGAGAAACATTTAACCCATTTGTACACTGCCATTTTCTTTACAGCAGTATTTTTATCAACTTGGACTAAGATGCCTCTGATTTCACTTCCAATTTTGTCATGTTTAACAAGAAAATTAATATTTCTTTGTTGTTCTAATTTGAGTTCCAACATTTTCATGGCAACATACAAAAACACACAGTAATGAACATCCCCCAGCAAGACAATGCTACGTGTCGGTAAGAACACAGATGTGAGACACAGATATACCAAGAGTATGACACTTTACCAAGTTGTTTGTACAGTGCTGCCAACACAAGTACATGGAGGTAAGTTTTTGAACTGAATTGTCAGACCTTGTACATATATATTGTCTTTTCTACTATAGCCCCAAGAGAACAGGGACTGAGTGCAATGTCTCTCCCAATACTTCTGCCTCACTTTCTATGGTCCACCATTAAAATCATCCCCCTTCCCAAATGTCCTCAACTCTTGGGTCATCTCACTCTCTGTTGCTCTTTTTTTATTAATAGACATATCAGGGTGACATTGATTAACAAGAATTACATAGGTTCCAGGTGTAAAATTCTACAGTGAATTGTCTATGCATTGCATTATGTGTTCATCACCCACTGTCAGTTCTTTTTCCATCACCATATACTTGACTCCCCCTCCCTTTTCTCCCACTCCTTCCCTCCTCATCCATCCTCCCCTTTCCCTCAGGTTGCCACTAACCTATTGACTGTGTTCATGAGTTTTGCTTCTTTGTTGCTTTCAGTTCTATATCCCACATATGAGTGAAGTAATTGGTTCTTATTCTTACTCTGGAAGAACTTACCATACTTGTTTTCCAATCTGTACTTAAGCACATTAATGTTGAGAAAATGACTCAACAGAGTTGAAAGATTTTACATAAAATTTATGATTCAAATTCAAAGGCATACTGAATACTTCCTGGGAAGAAAACGACTGTTTCTCAAAACTTTACTCTTACTCTCAGCTGATGACCTCATAGAAAATTTAGATACTTCCATTTAAGAACTTCCTTTTCTCACCCCTTCTTTATTTTTATTTACACTGAGGAAAGTTTTCTTTTGCTTTTGAAAAACCAATTCCTTGATAGGTTGTCTGGTTTCTATTCCCTCTGCCTTTCTAAAATCTTTGCTCCTATAGCTCGTTCTCTCCTGCCTTATTAATCTCTTCTCCTGTTAATTCTAAGCAACATAACAAAGCAGTCTAGAGGCCTTGCTACTCAAAATATAGTTCCTGGACCAAAAGCATTGTTTTTATTTGGGAGCTTACTAGAAGTGCAGAAGCTCCCACTTCAGACCTGCAGAATCAGAATCTGAATTTTACAAGATCCCTGGGCACATTAAAGTTTGAGAAGCACCATGAGATTTCTCCACTCTATTTCTTCATTCTTAGTCACAGTCAAACTTTTATTCACTCATTCAACAAGTGTTTATAGAGAACTTACCAGGTACCAAGAAACCTTTTAGTTCTGGAGAATAACAAAAAAATAGTATCATCTTTGTACACGTGTGTTGTCCTAGTAGCAGAGAAACACAAAAAAAGAAAGAAGACAAGACATAATCAGGTCATAAATAAGTGCTTGCAGAGAAATAAAATGTGGATATGTGAAAGTCACCAGATGACTACTTTAGATCACTCCAAAGAGGTGACATTTAAACTGATACCTAAATGACAAGAAGTCATCATTTGAGTTGTTTATAGACTATCTCACTTCTGCATTCATTCACCCATTCATCCTTCAGAGGATACAGTTGGCTTCCATCTTCAAAGCACTGAAACTACTCTTAACAAGACTGCCAATGGCTTCCCTGTTTTCATAAGCAGCAGTTCCATCTCTGTCTTTCTCAGGATCCTTGGATCAGCTGACCACACCTTCCTTCTCAAAAGTTGTAAAATAAATTAATCATCCACTTATTCTTTCCCTTGCCATATGTTGTTCAATATTATCTCTTTTAGAAAAAAAAATATAGTCTTTTCTGGATAAGAAAATCAAGGGCAGAGAAGATGAAGGGGAAGAAGGTAAATAAAATTAATTTTATTAAAGCATAAACATGTAATTCCAAATCAGAAAAAATATGTTTTATTATGATTTGGAAAAATCTTTTATTATATCAGAAATATCTAGAAATGAGATAGATAACTGCTTTGATCCAGCTCACAAAGAACAAACTTAACATTTTTTCCAGACCTGCCTTCCTGAGCCCTGTTTTAGCTCTCAATGGAATCTGTTCAGGAAGGAAAGTTGGCAGGGGCTGTGAGGCTTCCAACAGGACCAGCAGTCTAAACTCTGTCCCAAGTCTGAAGGGTAGGCTGGTGCAGTGAGGATGGGGAGGAAGAAAATGATTTTCTGGTAACTATAGAACCTCACCTTAGAGATTGATGAAAGTTTTAGTAGCCAGCTGCTATACAGAAAGACCCAATTCATCTCAGGGAAGGGGGTTTAGAAATGTCAGGGTATATTGTATCAAATTGTGGGTTTATAAACATCAAAGATAGTTTGAGTACCACATTTAGTATACATGTATTGTCAAAACTTTTGACCTAGATATTTGTTTTTAATAACCAAATGCTGTTAAGTCCATTGGGCGCACACAGCCCTCATATTGCTATAGTCCTGCATGCTGAATATGGTCCTGAGACCACAGCAGCGATGTAATGAGACCCCCTGATACATGCATGTGCCATTATAGTCACTTGATGCCCTGTATTTGAGGCTTTCTGCCCACTGAATCTAAACTCATCAGCACTTGGTGCTCTGTGGCTATAGGGATATGGGCAAAGGCAGAGTAAAGTCCACAGGTTAGGGGATTGTTACAGCTCATGCCTCTGCCTACCACAATAACAGAAAACAGTAATAAAATCATAAGTATTTTAAGATATGTGAAAATTATATGAAATTCATATTTCAGTGTCCATAAGTAAAATTTTAGTAGAATATAGCAATGCCCATTCATTTACATATTATCTGTGCCTGGTTTTGTGCTACAATGGGAAAGTTGAGTAGCTGTGATGAAGAACAAATGTCCTGCAAAGCCTAAAGTATTTACTCTCTGGCTCTTTACCAAAAAAAAGTTTGCCAATCCCTCATCTACAAAAAGTGGTGTGAATGTTTTTGCCTGGATTCTAGGTTTTGTGTGATGGAGCCCTGACCTACCTTCACAGCATCATCTTTAGTGCTTACCTTCATAGTCTTCCTGTAATGACAATAGCAACCTTCTAGTTTCTCATTTAAATTTCATGCTGGCCCACCTTTGTGTTTTCTTCTTACTGTTTCCCTCATATGGAAACCACACCCAATACTCTCAATTTTCTTTTATGCCAATTTCTCCCAATCTTCAAGTAAGCCTTCCTGAATCTCTCAACTATAATTTATTTCTCCAGTCCTCTTTTTGGTCATAATTCTTTCTGTATGGTCTCATGCTATACCAGGTTTCTACTTTACATAATTATTTATGCACATGTTTTATTCCCCCACTTGACTATAAACTTCTTGAAGAATGCATTGGCTCATTACAAAATTAGCATTGTGAGAATCCTTATTTACATCATATGTAAGATCTCTTGTCTTCAGCAAAAAGAGTGTACTTATGACATAAAATTGGCACTTATCACAAAAATCAATGATAATGGGGAACAAGTGCAAGATGGCTAATTGAAACCTAGAGCAAATTCCCCTAAAATTTATTTTTGCCTTCCTTATTATTTAAACAATATAATATACACAGGTTTGTATTACATTCCATTTCTGCACCCTTTGTAGATGTGTCATGGCATTTACTATGCAATCAGTGGGAACAAAAAGATCTGAAGTGAATAATACACAAATTGAAGTAATCAGGCCTCTAGTAATGAAAAGCTTTTAGGACATTCTTTGTAGTGAAGGTTATGAGCCTCCGAACTTTCCACCCCCAGGTTTCATGAATACTTGAATTTGTATTTATCCCATTTGGAACTTAGACATGGAATGATAACCTTTTTGTGTGGTACTTAATGCTCAAAAGAATAGGTACATTTAATGTAAAAAATCAATCAAGTTCTTTGCACGTATGTTTTACTAGACAGGCCAAAAATTCTATTGTAAATATTAATTAAACAAGAACTGATATGAAAATAAACATAAAAAGTAAGTCCGCTTGCTAAAGCAACATATGTGTTTGAGATGATTCTCTGTACACATGACTAGTGTACACAAATATTGTGTTAAGCCTCTCCTCCTCATAGCCTTATTTCTCACATGCTCTTCAGGGAAAAAAATGTGAGACTACTTTAAGATGACTTATCCTGCTAAGCACATGAAATAGTTCAGAATCCAGAACATGATAGAACTCTCCTTTTATGTCTAGTTAAGTACTTTTGATTGGAAATTTAATTTGTAGACTGTACATTTGGGGCTGAAGAGAGGAAGGCAGAGTAAACTCCTAGTAAGATAAAACTGAGGAGATATTGGCTTTATTGTATGTGATACAGAAATGTGATGCTAGGCATGAAGAAAAGGCAACTATCTATACATCAGGGAGGGGGTTAGAATTCACAGTGGACAGGGCAAATGTCTGATAATGATTACAAGATTTTATTTAGAAAGATATTTACAGTGTTAATTAAGCTATAAAGATGATAAATACTATTCTGTACATTGTGTTAGTTACCCCAGTGCCTTGGAAGATTTTTCCAATCAGCCAGATCAATCGGTTCTTGGTTTATGCTAATAATGTAGTGTCATGTCCCTCTTAAAGTGATTTTATTACTGCAATATGAACCCAGTACAGCTCTGCCTACTTTCCTGGGTTAGAGGCAGCCAGCACTTTCTGCCCCCACCATAGTGGTGAGTCTGATGCCTGCTCACCTCCAAGGTCCATGACAAGAAAATGGCTATCATACCTTGCACTGCATCTCCATCAATTGTTCAGGAGAGTGGCTTGAGTCTTTGTACTCCATGAAAATTTTATGTAGCCACAGTTCTGTCCTTTCCCAACAATAAGAAAGATCACATAGTCTTGAGAGATAAGAAATACAAAGAAAGACCTAGATTCAACTTTCAGCTCTGCCATTTACTTAGAGGCATGACCAGGAAGCAGGACATGCTGATTTTTAAATTAAATTTATTGAGGTGATATTAATTAGCAAAGTTACATAGGTTTCAGGTGTACAGATCTTCAGTGTCTATGTGTTGCATTGTGTTTTCAGTGCCCAGAGTAATTTCTCCTTTCATCACCATGTATTTGAATCACTCTCTCGCCTTCACTCTCTCTCTGCCCCCCCTTTTTCTGACAACTACTAAACTATTGCCTGTGTCAATGAGTTTTTTCTATTTTGATTGTTCATTTATTCTGTTCTTTAGATTGCACATATAAGTGAGATCATATGGTATTTCTCACTCTGACTTACTTCACTTAACATGACATCTTCTAGTTTCATCCATGTTGTTGCAAAAGACAAAATTTTATTCTTTATGGCTGAGTAATACTCGATTGTGTAAATGTACCCCAGCTTCTTTATGCAATCATTTATTGATGAGCATTTAGGTTATTTCCATATTTTGGCTATTGTGAATAATGCTGCAATAAACATAAGTATGCATGTACTTTTTCATATTAGTGTTTTGGATTTCTTTGAATAAATACCCAGGAGTAAAATTGCTGGATAATAAGGTAGTTCCATTTTTAAGTTTTTGAGGAACCTCCATACTGTTTTCCATAGTGACTGAAAGAATTTGCAGTCCCAGCAACAGTGCACAAGTGTTCCTTTTTCTCCACATCCTCACCAACATTTATTATTGGTTGATTTATTGATGAGAGACATTCTGACAAGAGTGAGGTGGTTTCTCATTGTGGTTTTGATTTGCTTTTTTTCCTGGTGATTAGTGATATTGAACATTTTTGCATGTGTCTATTGGTCAACTATATGTCCTCTTCGGATAAATGTCTGTTAAGGTCTTCTGTCCATTTTAAAATTGAGTTGTTTGTCCCTTTTCAGTGTCGAGTTGTATGAATTTATTGTAAATTTTGGATAGTAACCCTTTATCAGATGCCTCATTGGCAAATATTTTTTCCCGTTCTGTAGGATGCCTTTTCATTTTGCTGTTAAAAACAAACAAGCAAGCAAACAAACAAAAAACAAAACAACAACAAAAAATCTTTTTAGTCTCATGTAGTCGCATTTGTTTCCTTTTTCCTTTGTTTCCCTTGCTCAAGAAGATATATCATGGAATGTATTGCTAAAGGTAATGTCTAAGAGGCTACTTTCTATATTTTCTAGGAGTTTTAGAATTTCTTATAATTAGGGTTTTAATCCATTTGTAGTTTATTTTTTTATTTGGTGTAATAAGGCAGTCCAATTTCAGTTTTTGCATGTATCTCTCCAGTTTTCCGAGCATCATTTGTTGAAAAGACTGTCTTTACTTCAGTGTAAATTCTTGCTTTCTTTATCATCAATTAATTGGCCATATAGTCATGGATTTATTTCTGGACTCAATTTTGTTCCATGTGTCTGTTTTTATGCTAATTCCATGCTGCTTTGATAACTGTGGTCTAGTAGTATAATCTGATTTTTTTTTTTTAGGAATAATCTGATTTTTGATAGCGTGATTCCTCTAACTTTATTCTTCTTTCTCAGAGTTGCTGTGTCTATTTTTTTTTATGGTTCCATATAAATTTTAGAATTATATGTTTTATTTCTGTGAAGAATGTCTTTGGTATTTTGATTGGAATTGCATTAAATCTATAGATTGCTTTTGGTAGTAGGAACATTTTAAGTACATTAATCCTTCCTACACTTGAGTACGTTATGTGTTTCCATTTATTTGTGTCTTTTTTTATTTTTCTCTTGTTTGTCTTATAATTTTCTGAGTACAGGTCTTTTACTTCCTTGGTTAAATTTATTTCTAGGCATTTTATTTTTGATGCAATTGTAAATGGGATTGTTTTCTTAATTTTTCCTTCTTCTAGTTTGTCATTGGTGTACTAGAATGCAACCAATTTCTGGATTAACTTTGTATTCTGCTACTTTACTAATTTCATTTATCAGTTCCAATAATTTGAGGGTCAAATCTTAAGGGTTTTTAAAATATGTAGTATCATGTCATCTGCAAATAATGGTAGTTTTACTTCTTCTTTTTCTATTTGGATGATTTTATTTGTTTTTTCTTGTCTGACTGCTTAGATTATGACTTCTAGTACTATGTTGAGTAAGAGTGGTGACAGCATCCTTGTCTTATTTTTGATCTTAAGGAAAATGCTTTCAGCTTTTCCCCATTGAGTATGATGTTAGCTGTGGGTTTATCATGTATAGACTTTATTCAGTTGAGGTATGTTCCTTCTATTCCCACTTTGCTGAGCTTTTTATTTTTTTTTTATTGTTTTATTTTTTTAATTCATTTTTATTGTTAGACTTATTGGGGTGACATCTGTTAGCAAGGATTACATAGGTTTCAGGCATACAATTCTACAGTGCATTGTCAACTTGATGTATAATAAGTTCACCACCTAATGTGACTTCTCTTTCCATCACCTTATATTTAGCTCCCTGCTGAGCTTTTTAAAAAATCATAAATAGCTGCTGGGATCAAACATTTTTTTCTGTGTCTATTGAAATGATCATATGATTCTTACTTTTCATTGTGTTTATGTGGAGTATCACATTAATTGATTTATATATATTGAACCAACCTTGCATCTTAGGAATGAATCTCACCTGATCACATGTATGATTTTTAAAAATATATTGCTTCATTCAATTTGCTAATATTTTGTTGAGAATTTTTACATCTTTGTCCATTAGAAATATTGTCCTATAGTGTTTTTCTTTGTAGAGTCTTTATATGGTTTTGGAATCAGGATAATGATGGCCTCATGAAATGAGTTTGGGTGCCTGCCTTTTTCCTGGAATTTTAAAAATAGTTTGAGGAGAACAGGCTGTAGTTATTTTTTGAATATTTGATAAAATTCACCTGTGAAGTCATCTACTTCAGGACTTTTGTTTGTTGGGAGCTTGTTGATTGCTGATTCAATTTTGTTAGTAATTGGTTGGTTTAGATTTTCTGTTTCTTCTTAATTTAACCTTGGAGGTTTGTATGTTTTGAAGGAATCTATCATTTTTATTTTACAAATTGTCCAATTTTTTTGGCATATAGTTGGTCAGTATTTTCTTATAATTTCTTGTATTTCTGTGGTGTCTCTCATCCCTTCTCTTCTCTCATTTCTGATTTTTTTATTTGGGTTCTATCTCTTTTTTTCTTGAATCTTGTTATGGGTTTGTCAATTTTTTTTATCATTTTGAAAAACAAGTTCTTGGTTTCATTGATTTTTTTGTAGTGTCTTAGACTTAATTTTATTTCTTACTGCATGAATTTTTATTATTTTCTTCTTGTGCTTATTTTGGGCGTTGTTTGCTGTATTTTATTCAGTTTTCATAGGTGTAAAGTTAAACTGCTTATTTGAGATTTGTCTTTTTGTTTCTTTTTCTTTTTATTTTTTTAAATTCATTTTTATTGTTAGACTTATTGGGGTGACATCTGTTAGCAAGGATTACATAGGTTTCAGACATACAATTCTACAGTGCATTGTCAACTTGATGTATAATAAGTTCACCACCTAGTGTGAGTTCTCTTTCCATCACCTCATATTTAGCTTCCCCTCCTCCTCTCCCACCCCCTCCCCTTTCCCCCCTCCCTAACCCACTCATCCCCAAATAAACATTAAACTATTGATTGTTCATTTGTTTTTTTCTTTGCTTTCAGTTTTATATTCCGCATATGAGTGAAATCATGCAGTTCTTTGTTTTTTCTGTCTGGCTTATTTCACTTAGCGTGATGATCTCCAGGTCCATCCATTTTGTCGCAAATGGCAATATTTCATCTTTTCTTACAGCTGAGTAATATTCCATTGTGTATATGTACCATAGCTTCTTTATCCAGTCATCTGCCACAGGGACTTTTGGTTGTTTCCATGTTTTGGCCACTGTGAAGAGCGCTGCAATGAACATTGGGGTACATAAGTCTTTGCGGACAAAGGTTTTCAAGTTCTTTGGGTAGATCCCCAGAAGGGGGATTGCTGGGTCAAATGGTAGCTCCATTCCCAATTGTCTGAGGAACCTCCACACTGCCTTCCACAGTGGTTGTACCAGTTTGCACTCCCACCAGCAGTGTACCAGAGTTCCTTTTTCTCCAC
>PVJL010018077.1:0-16861 GCA_004026885.1 Lyroderma lyra
CCATCTGTTTCAAAGCCCAGCTCCCCTAGGGCTATTTCTCCTGACCTCCCCTCTTCCTTGCACTGTGCTGCTCCTGGATAGTCAGCAGCGATAGTGTCCTGTTGCAGTCAGTCTCTGCTTCCTTCCCTCTCTCCTGCACACCCTCTTCTCTCCAACCTTCGGGTGTTTACTTGTGATTCATGGATTTCTCAGTTGCCTTTTTGTCACTCAAGGTCCTCTTTCTTGTCTCCTGGGCAGCCGTTCAATTGTGTTTTCTGGGAGAGGCTTTAGGGAACTCCTATCCAGTCTCCATCTTGCCCTCCCTCGCATCTATCTCTGTTTTTATTAGGACACACCATGAACTTCTTCTCACTCTTTTTCCTTTGGAATGAGATTCTAGCAGCCCTGGGACTCAGGGCATATCTAAACACAGAAGGGTAAAGATGTTCTTTAAATTCCCTTTGCATAAATTTTTTCTTTGTTGTTTAGTTATGCTTAATGATCAGCTGTTAATATATGCCAAATGTAATTTCACAGTATTTGTTTTCTGACCTGGATTTTGAGATTTTAAAACTTATTTTAATGCTGGATTACATGAGGTTCTAGCAATCATTACATAATGAACATAATGTAGCTCTGGTTCATTTTAGATGTCTTTTTCTTTCATGGGCATTCTCTGTTTCCTAAGTGGAAGCAGTATCTAAACTCCCCTCAAATTTTCAGTGTACTTTCCTAAATCTACTTCTCATTTTCTATTCATTGTTGTAGGTCCTATTTCCCCTTATAATTTTTAAGTTTTGTGAAATCAAAGTCCATATCTTTTTAATATTTGTATCAGTGACAGTGTGTATTATGTTCTCAATAAAAACCTGTGTTGAATTAATCAAAAATATATAATCTCTTCTTATTCTTTACTTTCTTGACATGCTTGTGGTAATTGAGACTTTTCATGCTTATTTTGGGAAAAATTATCATACTTAACTAGTTTCTCTTTTTTTAATTCATTTTTATTGTTAGACTTATTGGGGCGGTATCTGTTAGCAAGGATTACATAGGTTTTAGGCATACAATTCTACAGTGCCTTGTCAACTTGTTGTATAATAAGGTCACCACCCAGTGTGAGTTCTCTTTCCATCACCTTATATTTAGCTTCCCCACCTCTTCTCCCACCCCTCCCCTTTCTTCCTTCCCTAACCCACTCATCCCCAAATAAACATTAAAGTATTGATTGTGTCCATGGGTTGTTTGTTTGTTTGTTCATTTCTTTTCTCTTTGTTGTTTTCAGTTTTATATTCTGCATATGAGTGAAGTCATACAGTTCTTTGTTTTTTCTGTCTGGCTTATTTCACTAAGCATGATGATCTCCAGGTCCATCCATTTTGTTGCAAATGGCAATATTTCATCTTTTCTTATAGCTGAGTAATATTCCATTGTGTATATGTACCACAGCTTCTTTATCCAGTCATCTGTCGCAGAGCACTTTGGTTGTTTCCATGTTTTGGCCACTGTGAACAGCACTGCTATGAACATTGGGGTACATAAGTCTTTGCGGACAAAGGTTTTCAAGTCTTTTGGGTAGATCCCCAGAAGGGGGATTGCTGAGTCAAATGGTAGCTCTATTCCCAATTTTCTGAGGAACCTCCACACTGCCTTCCACAGTGGTTGTACGAGTTTGCACTCCCACCAGTAGTGTACCAGAGTTTCTTTTTCTCCACATGCTCTCCAGCACTTGTTATTCCTTGTCTTGTTGATAATAGCCATTCTCACAGGTGTGAGGTGTTATCTAATTGTGGTTTTGATTTGCATTTCCCTGATAGCTAATGAGGATGAGCATTTTTTCATATGTCTGCTGGCCACTTGTATTTCTTCGTGGGAGAAGTGTTTGTTTAGTTCTTTTGACCACTTTTTAATTGGGTTGTTTGGTTTTTTTGTTTGTTTGTTTGTTTTTAAGTCTTATTAGTTCTTTATATATTTTATATATTAGACCCTTATCTGATGCGTTATTTGCAAAGATTTTCTCCCATTCAGTTGGCTATCTCTTTGCTTTATTGATGGTTTCTTTTGCTGTGCAGAAGCTTTTTAGTTTGATATAATCCCACTCATTTATTTTTGCTTTTCCTTTCCTTGCCTTTGAGGTCAGGTTCATGAAGTCTTCCTTGAGTCCTAGGTCTAAGTTTACACTTTGCTAGTTTCTTAGTCACTTTTTTGTACCCCTGAGAAAAAACACAATTTTGCCACTGACCATTTTTATGATTTAACTATAAAGACCTATTGGTGTGAAATTACTGTGGCAAGTGTTTTAAACACAAAGAAGCAGGCAGAATGTAGCCGTAGTTATTTAGTGTGGTTCAGGAACAGGCAGCAAATCTAGAACCTTGAACCACACCTGTCTTCCTGAATTATGATTCCATTTTAGCACAACCATGAGGTGATTTGTAGGTGCATTAAAATGTGAAAAGCATTGATATAAGTAATGGCTGAGAGGCAGCAGTGCAAATGTGTCACTGAAACAAAAAGGAGTTGGTCAAGAGAAGAGAGCAAGCTTGTTGATATTCAGGATTGTGAGAATGAGATCAAAGCCAGAATACATACAGTACATCCTCTTTATTAATGGCTGTTGTTTTAAAGACACTGAGATTACTGAGTTAGTGAATGCTGAGGAGCAATTCCATTGCTACTAGAGGAAATACAGAATAGGTTCCTGTGAGTCTCTACTCAAAACATTTTTGTGACTTGATGAATAGCCTTTTAAAATGTGTTTCTGTTTAAAGACATCTTTTTTAATGTACACACAATTATGAATAATTTATTATATGCTATATTTTTATTTTTATAATAAAATATCAGCCAAGAAGTTTTTATTTATTTTATTTTTTATGTGTGTAGTTCCTGAGCTGGGAATCGAATCCAGGCCACAGCGTTGACAGTGCCAAAGCCTTAATCCACTACACCAGCAGGGAACTCCCCAGCATGAAGTTTTTAACATTTTACTGATCCTGGGTAATGTAATTATAATGATTTTTTACTTTTAGCCACACAACTTGCCATCCACTATGTTTTTAAAAAGAAACAAGAAAACAAACAGACCAAATGGTAATCATATCATGAATTCACAAATCTAGCTCTTTTTACATCTTTATCATAGTTTCATCATAGTACTACAGATATAATTTTAGCATTTTCTCAGCAGCTTCACATACAGGCCAACAAAGTACTCTTATTTGTCTTTTCTGGATATATTGCATTGTTGATTCATTAACTGTGAACTCATGATCTTTAGCACCATAACTCATGCCTGACCAGTTTATCTACACATGCATTTTCTCTGTAAGGCACCTTGTGCTTAGTAGCACTAAACAGTTCCTCAGAACTATGCTTCAAGGCTATTTTAACCCATTGAAAATGAAAAATAAATTTTTCTGTCATCTCAGTGCTGAATATTTTGTGCAAATTTTGGCCACAATATGAACTTCACAAGGATCAATTATAGTTGCATTTTATCTTAGTTTCTTTTTAACTACCATATAAATGAACTTAAACAACAAAATAACAAATAAAAGTTTCAGAAAACTGTTATTTTTTTAAACAGTTTTTTATAACATGCTTAATATTGTCAATACTGGCAAAAATAATTCCCAACACTATTTTTGGGTTACAGTGCACAGTAGCACTCAAAGAAATCATTTGCATACATTGGTACATTACACTGTTTACAGTTTGTGGTACACTGATGTCTCTCATGTTTTGCTCTAGTTAGTACATATCTCACAATGAAGTTTCTGAGACTTGTTAGAATATGCCACTGGAAAATGTCATTTAGTCAGCTGATTAGGAAGAAAATTAGTTGATGATCTTTCAAGTGCTCTGCATGTCTAAAATAAACAGCAGACTTGCACCTGGTACTTTGATTTACCACAATAGATAAAGCCTAAACATAATGCTACATGTGAATGCTGCCCCAAGTGAAAACAATTGAAGTAATTAGTATTGTTGACTTCTATGAATGTGTAAGCATGACTGCAGCACTAGACTTCTAGATGTCAACTTTAGTCACCTGCTGAATCCAGTCACACAGTCAATGTTCATTGACAGCGACACCAAAAGGGTTAAACATGGAAATCACCAACAAAGAGCACAAAAAATACGGAAAATGTGACACTAAATAGAACATGAAAGAAATACTTGTTCACAGTGTGAGAATCAAAACAAGAAGGCAGGGAGTCACCTTGTTCAACCTCAGCTGGGAGCACGTGTGGTGGCTGACTCAAATTTTGTTCCATTCTATACACATCCATGAATGGCTGTGAAAGCGTTATAAGAATTGATTTGGGAGACCTTACTGAAATGGCAGCATGAGAGGAAATTTATTAAACCTCTCCTAGGAATTACAACAAAGCGAATAACTATAATTAAACAAAGTAACATGTAACAACAGCTGAGAGACTCACTCATTGCAAGGAAACACCTAAAGTTTGAAGAAAAGGGGGCAAGCAGGGGAGCAGAAAAAGGGGAAATGCAAAGATGGAGTTATGGGGTGTAGTCTTCAGCCTGGGAGAGAGAAAAAGTGAGATAGGAGAAACATGTGCTGGAGCACAGCGCAATTCTCAGAAAGTTAGGAATTGAGATGGTAGCAGGTGCAGAACACAGGAGCAGTGCTCAGTACAGTCCTAAGAGAAAGACTGAAGCATAGCGTGCATAAAACCTGGGCCAGGAAAGCGAAAAAGATATGGATGGTGGTGTGTGCACCTTCTCTGATTTCATACATTCCTGACAAAGCAATCAGCTTGTAATGTGGCTGAACCCAACACCCATGGTGGCAAACTCAAGGCATACAGAGGATGTAGTCTGCACTGCACTTATTGCTAGTCACAAATCATAGATACAGAGACTGGCCTCCTTTTCCGACCCTCCAAGAGCTGGCCTTCCTGTCATTGTGAAAGTTTCCAGGCAGGGCAGTTTTTGGCAGTGGTTCACCCAATTGAAAAAACACACATGGAGCCAACATAGGGGGATCATAAACACACCAGCAAGCAAGCCACTTTATTGGGCACCTGGGAATATATATACGTATTCAAACTAAAGGGGCATCTTGCTGCATCTGCCCAGTAGCAGTTGTTTAGGTTTTCATGATTACATAAGGCAGGACACGTGCAGAAAATGTCATCCCCAGGAATTCCTCAACCTCAGACATGGACTGAATATACCAAGGTCAAGCCTGAGTGGCGGGCCTGGCTTTCACCCTTTACAGTTGGCCTGGCTTTAACTCTTTACAGTGGGCATGGCTTTAACACTCTGGGACTGACACTCCACCCCCACAGGGCTGCCACACAGGACTTTGTCCATAATGCATATCCTAGAGCCCTTAGCCCACAGCAGCAATATAGGGAACAGCAAAAGACTACCAGACTGCTAGTAATACCTGCTAGGATTATTAGTATCCACTGCCAGGTGAATCCTAAGGCATCCCACCAAGATGTTAATGGGTCTTCTGTGGAGGAGGCAATGACTTGTACCTCTGCATTCATCTCAGCCAGAGCTGTCTGAATGTGCTCAGTGTGATCTTGGATATATACACAACATTCCACATGTAAAATAGCACATGTATCACCTTGGGAGGCTGTCAATAAATCTAAGGCCATCTGATTTTGCCGCACAACTTTATGCGTTTGTGCTGTTTCATCTTATAACAAGCTTAAGGTCTATTTAGTGGCATTCAGGGCTTGAACTGTGTGTACTGCTAAAGCTTCTTCTTGTAATTCTACATCTATGACAGCAGCTCTGGGCAGGGCTAGAGCAAAAGGGCAGAAATACCAAGTGGCTCTATGTTGGTGATGCCAGCAGTGATACACAGCATCCCAATTAGTAGGCAATTGAGGGAGTGCCACCAGTACTCGACCATTAATGTAAGGCCGACCCCATGTACATCGGCCAGTCCAACTTGCAGGTAAATAAGGCCATCCATATTGTCCACAAACCCAGAGGTATCCAGCTGGAAGGATATCTGTGGGATGAATGCCAGCATACCTGGCTCCATTCCACCAAGTGTGAGGGGTCAGCACATGGGTAACATTTTGACACAAGTGTGGGGGCACCCAACTAGCAATGTGATTAACAGCTGAACGATATTGTTCTATACATAACGGGACTTGTTCCTGTAGTTCCACAGGTTTCCCCACCACCCAACCCCACCCATTAGTCATTGTATAAGCAAACAAAGGGGGTTGGGTATTATGGTCCTTGAGGAGCAAATTGTCCACTGTCTGGTGATGTTGGTCCCATCCAGCGGTGCTGTTCCATGTACATAAATGCATCCAGTTGTTTAGGGAAGCCGGGTGAATCTGCCACGGAAGTCCCTCAGCTGCCTCCACCTGTATTTTTGTGCAGATCCATCAGTGGGAAACATTGTGCACCTGAGCAAAAGTATGTTCCCAGGACAGGATACTATTGCCTGCCATTAGCCTGGGCAGTAGGACAAAGCAGATAGTAACACCATTAAAGGAAGATTTTTACCCTCAAGCAAAATATAGGCAATGTGTCCCTCATGTGACAACAGTGTGGCCGGTAAGGGCTTTGCCCCTGTCCATGGCATCTGTAACCAAGATCACAACCAGCCTTTTACCGGATACCTTGACTGGATGGTTACAAGATTAGAACCTGTTATGGCCTCACAGGCCAAAAGGGCAGCATAAATAGCAGCTAGCTCTTTTTCTATGAGGGAAGAGCAGGCTTCTGCCTCCTTTCACAATTGAGACCAGAAACCAATAGGCACTTTATGAGTCCCATGTTTCTGTCACAAGCCCCATCCAAACCCATTGTCATCTACTGGCACCATTAAAAGGCACGATAGGGTGGTCTCAACCACACGTAGGGTTTGGGCTTGAGCCACTGCCTGCTTAGTGGCTTGAAATGACTGCTCTGTCTCTGGGGTCCAATCCCAAGTGGCCCCTAGGATATGCCTGTATTTTATCTATGACTGCCTCCGGCATAACCTTAGTCTTACCCAATCCGACAACTCCCAAGAATTTGACAAACAACCCAGGCCCTTGGACCACGTCTTCATTGATGGCCCACCCCCAGGTTTCCAGGGCTTCTCGTAGACTGGTGGAAGCAGTCTCGAGCTCTGCAAGAGAATCAGAGGTTAGCATTATATCATCAATATAATGGAACATATGCATCCCTGCTGTCTTCCACCAGGTGTCCCAAGTCCTGAGCCACCAGTCCATGGCACAGGATGGGACTGTGTAGATATCCCGGGGGAAGCACCAGGAAAGTCCATTGTCGTCCTTTCCACGTGATGGTGAGCTGTTCTTGACTCTCCAGTGCTATATATATGGAGAAAAAGGCATTTGCCAAATCCACAACATAGTGATACTGTCTCAGTTCATGTGTGAGTTTGTCCATAAGATCCATGACATTGGGCACTGCTGCATGGAATGGGGGCGTCAGCTCCCGATAGTCCACAGTCATTTGCCAGGAGCTATCAGCGTTCTTCACTGGCCATATGGGAGAATTGTAAGGGCTATGCGTTTGGTGGATATCTGGGCTTCTTCAAGCTTGATAATGGTTTGACCAATATCATGCCCTCCTGGTAGCTGATATTGCTTTGTATACACAACATGGGTAGCCTGGGGCAATACCAAGGGGTCATGATGGGGATGCCCCCAAACAATAGTCTTTACCACTCATATACATAGGCAAAATTTTCCCATTGTTGTTGAGATCACCAATCCTTGCAACACATCTACCCCTAGAATATATTCTGTGATAGAAAAGACGTAGAATTTATAGTCTTGTGAGGGCAATAGCCCTATGTTCAGGGTCACAACTGCTTGTTTGACCTGTATCATCCAACATCCATATTTCTCCATGGTGGCCATAGGACCACTAAAGTGATCCAGATTTCCATACAGCAAAGTGCTATTGGCTTCAGTGTCCACAAGGGCTAGTACCCGCTGCACATTATGGGGGGACCAGTAAATAGCAAGTTCAACATGTGGCTTCTGGTCTTCTGGGTCCTCCCTCAGCTGGGTGCTTTGGTCAGGCAGGTCCCTAGTCTGGGTAAAAATCTGTCAGCCTCAACTCCCAAATTGGGAGTTTAACAGCCAGCAGGGGAGTAAACTGCTGCTCAGGTTTCAGCTGCTTGTACAGAGCCAGCAGCACTCCTGTAGGCTGATGCTCTATTTTCTCTGTGGCTACTCCCACAGCTAATAGATCAAACCACATCTGCTTTGGGCTTACTCTCACTGTAGGCTGAATGCCACCTTTTAGAGCCCCTTTATTCTTCGGGCATCCTTTGGGTGGGGGCCCTTGGGGCTCTGAAGCGGCCTCACCTAGCTGCCTTTTTTCTTTTGCTTCACTTCCACATCCCCCAATCGAGCTAGGGTGGCTGTTACTTCATGCACATAGGGAGGCAGAAGAGCCGCCATAGTCCTGAAAGTTCCTGGGGGTCGTGATGCTAGATGAGGTCCTTCATCCTGGTGGTGAAAACTTCCTCATCAGGACTACTGTAGTGTACCCAAAACATCATCTGTCGCATGCCCATCTCTTGTATGATTTGCACTAGATCCGAGTACATTGTACCAGTTGTTCACAGTCTCAGGCAATTCAATAGCATCTGCCCAAACCATTCAGGCTGCTGCCATTAACTAATTGATCAGGGAATGATTCACTGCATCATGGGCAATATGGGCAATATTTTGTAGCCTTTGCCTCAAGGAGGGGAGTACCATAATGGAGGCCATTTGGGACATTTCATCAGGGGACAGCTCTGTTCCTTCCATCTCCTCATCTCATAATTTCAATAGCCAGCCTGGTACCTTTTCCCCAGCCCTTTGCCATACCTGCTTCATCAATTTCTGTAATTCAGCGGACAAGTATGCAGTCATTGTCGTATGCTGCCTGGCTTGGGAGGCCCCCTGTGACTGACCCACCAGCTCCATTAGCTGCTCCAGCTTGATCTTCTGTTACACTAAGGGGAGAGCCTGCAATATAGATATTGGTCTACATGCCCTGAAGGATTGTACAGACTCCTCCAAGCCCTGTAGTATATGTTCAGCAGCCGCCAGGCATTTTTCCAGTGTTTCCTCCTGGCACTGCAACTGGCGTACCTGTTGAGCTTGCTCTTGCATCTCCTGGCTGGTGTGCCGCAGCACCACCAGAAACATCCAGGCTACCTAGCTGGCCACCTCTCGGTGTGCTGACAGAACATTTGGTTCCATAGATTCCAGGGCCTTCTAGATGTCCTCAGGTGTTGGCCTAATCTCATCCCAATCTTCTGGAGATGTCCATGTGGCCAGATATGTGACCACTGGGTACCATAGAAAGATAGGAGGTCACATTTCTTCCACCCAGGGACCCTCAAAGGTGCTGGGGGTAGTACTCACTCATCTTGCAGACTACACCAAATTTCATTGCCAAGGTTTCCTGACAGGGCAGGTTTCAGTGGTGGTATTCCCAATTGAAAAAATACACATGGAGCCAACATAGGGGGACCATAAACACACCAGCAAGCAAGCCACTTTATTGCGTACCTGGGACTATATATACGTATTCAAACAAAAGTGGCATCTTGCTGCATCTGCCCAGTAGCAGTTGTTTAGGTTTTCATGGTTACATAAGGCAGTACATGTGCAGTAAATGTCAGCCCCAGGAAATCCTCAACCCCAGACATGGATTGATTATACCAAGGTCAAGCCTGGGCGGCAGGCCCGGCTTTAACTCTTTTCAGTGGGCTTAGCTTTAACCCTCTGTGTGCTGACACTTCTCCTCTTCCACCCAGGGCTTACAGGAAAGGATGTATAAAGGCTAGTCAGCTGTAGGCTGAAAATTTCCATTATCTGGTGCAAAAAACAAACCCAGGCCTCACCTAACAACTCTGACTCCATCCTTAACAGCTGAAATCAGCAGGGGAGTTGAAGGAAGCTGAGACACACAAGCATGGAAGCTTATGCCTGCACTAGGATTGCACAGGCACAGAGTCCCATCACCCACCACATTCTCCCATGAGGGTGGCACAGTGTCTAATGTGACAAATGAGTCAAAAAGAAGAAGCCCACTTTTCAGGATATCTCCCATTGTGAGAAGACTGAAGAATCAAGAGAAAATGAACCAGTGCATCCCAAGAGAGAATACAAAGCACTCCAGACATAGCTACTGGGAAGAAATATCTCTTTATATTTACCCGTGGCAAAATTTACTCCTGTAGATAGATGCCCAGGAAGAGAAATGGATCAACAACTAGAAATTAAATGGAATAAAGCTGCTCAGAAATAAAATAAAAAATCTCCAGAAAAGGAATTTACAGACTTATAAGTATATGACTGAAATGACACAGCATTTAAGTTTGCCATTCTGAAAATAATTCAATGAGATGCAAAAATACTTAGGCAGCTTAAAAACCTCAAGAAGAGTATTTGTGAACAATAACACCAAAAAAAATTTTAACAAAAAGATTGAAAATTTAAAGAAGAACCAAATAAAAATTCTGGAGATGAATAATGCAATAAAACAGGTGGAGAATAAAATAGCTACTATAGGAAGCATAGATGACCAGAGGGATGAACAATTTAACTATATCAAAGACAGAAATATGGAAATGACAAAGATGGAAAAAGAAAGAGAAATGAGAATTTTAATAAATGAAAGAACTCTACAAGAACTATCTGACTCTGTCAGAAAAAATAACATTGGAGTAATGGGTTTACACGAATGAGAAGAAAATAAAAAGGGCATAAAGAGTCTATTCAAATAAATGGTTGACAAGAATTTCCAAAACCTGTGGAAATAGCTGGATCCTTGAATTCAGAAAGCACACAGAACACCTAATTACCTTAAGTGCAATAGGCCTTAACTAAGGCACATTATATTAAAGCTGTCAAAAATAAATGACAAAGAAATAGTTGTTAAGGCAGCCAAGAAAAATGAGACTGTAACCTGTAAAGAAAAGCCCATCAGATTATCATCAGACTTCTCAGCAGAATCTCTACAAGCCAGGAGGCAATGAAATAAAATATTCAAAATATTGAAAGAGAAATTTACCAGGCAAATTATCTAGTAAATTTATCTTTTAGATATGAAGGAAGAATAAAGACCTCTCCAGATGTACAGAAACTGAGTAAATTCTCTAGCAAACAGCATGTATTTCAGGAAACATGGAAGAAGTCTATTTGACCTGGAAGAAAAAGAAAAAATAAATAGGAATAATTTGTGATAGCAAAATCATAAAAGTGAGAAAGTAAAGGTCTAAATTTTCAAAGGGAAATGACAATAAAAGATGTGTTTAAGCAAAAAGACTATTGTTAATATGGAATTTTATTTTATATAAACTTAATGCTAACAATTAAAAAAACTTCAGAACTGAGACACACAACATAAAAAAAAGAAGAGTAAAAATCATAGAACACCACCAAACTAAAATAACAGAAAGAAAGGAAAAAGCAAAAAAACAATGAAAAGTTTGAGGTACCAGGAAAAATAAGATAAACTGTTTATAGAAAATCTTCATATATCAATCATCATCCTAAATGTAAATGGACTGAACCCACCAATAAAAAGGCACAGAGTAGCAGGTTTGATAAACACACACACACACACACACACACACACACACACATACACATACACACACACACACAAAACTGAACCATATGCTCCTCCAAGAGACACATCTCAGCCATAAAGACAAATACAGTCTAAAAGTGAAAGGGTAAAAAACAGTATTTCAAGCAAATGCCATCCAGAGAAAAGCAGGTATAGTTACTTATATCTGATGAAACAGAATTCAGTATAAAAAAGGTAATAAAATACAAAAATGGACATTTTATAATGATTACAGTGATACTGTAACAAGAAGACGTGATAATTTTTTATATATATGCCCCCACTCAGGAAGCACCAAAATTTACAAAGCAACTACTAATATAAGTAAAGGGAGGGACTTATAACAGTATAATTTTAATAGGAAACATAAACACCCTACGGGCAGTCATAGACAGATCATTCAGTCAGAATGTCAATAAGAAAATATTAGCTTTAAATAATACATTACAACAATTAGGCATAATTGACATTTAGAAGACACTTAATTTTACAACACAATACTATACATTGTTTTCTGGTGGATATGCAACATTCTCAAGGATAGACCATATGCTGGAACACAAAACTAGCCTCAGCACAATCAAGAAGATTAAAATCATAGCAAGTGTATTCTCTGACCACAAAGATTCGAAGTTAGACATCAACTGCAAAAAGAAAGCAGAAAAAAACCACTATGCATGGAGATTAAACAACATGCTGTTTAAAAAAGGAGAAATAAAAGAAAAGATAAAAAATATATAGAAGAAATGAGAATAAGAACACAACATCAAAATTACTGGGATGCAGCTAAAGTAGTACTTAGAAGGAAAATTTATATCATTACAGGCCTATCTCAAGAAACAAGAAAAATCTCAAATAAGATGTGGTACATTGTACACAATGGAATATTACTCAACCTTAAGAAAAATGAAATGCCATTTACAACATGGGTGGTTTCTGAAATCATGCTAAGCAAAATAAATCAGACCAAAAATGTCAAGAACCATATAACTTCACTCACATGTGGGGTATAAAATTGAAAGCAACAAAGAACAAGACAAACATACAAAAAAACAAAACAAAACCAAACCAAAATATGACCCTTAGAAAATCGTGCACACTTACAATAGTTTAGTGGTTACCGTAGAATAAGGGGAAAAGAGGGTAGTGGGGGAGAAAGGGGGAGTCAAATATGTGGTGATGAAAGAAAAACTGTCTCTGGGTGGTGAGCACACAATGCAACACATAGATAATGGAGAATTGTACACCTGAAACTATGTAATTTTACTAAACAATGTCATGACAATATATTTAATATTAATAATAAAAAAAATTCCAAAGGCAAAACACAACACAACACAACAAAAATTGAAGAATGTTTGGTGATGCTCTATAGAATAGAGACTGGTTTGAAATAATGGGAAGCCCCATGAGTAGTACCTTCTCAGGGAAGAAACATATAAATACATAATGTTGTATAAAATACTTGTATTTCTAAGGACAGAATTAAAACATCTGCAACACTGAAATCATCTTCTTAAAAATGTCAAGGTTTTTGTAATCATGAAAGGCTACATATTGGCATAGATTTCTATATTTTGCCACTGAGTGGCAGTAGTCATTAAAATGAACTTTCAACATCCCTGTTATTACACAAAAATCAGAAGTGTTGACTCCCAAATCATCAAGCAGTTTACAAACCTGTGCTTATATTCACAGTAACATATTAGCTCTAAAAATAATTGAAAATTACTTACAAGAGCAAGTATATAATATTGAAATTATATTAATACTAATATATGACTAAAATTCAAGAAAATATATGGCCAGTAAAATAAGATAAAGACATGAATGAAGTAACTTAAAAACTAAGTGTTGGAGGGAGGGCAAGATGGTGACTGGAGAGGAGGTCCCTAAAACACAATTGTTTCTGCCTCTCCCAGAAAACACAATTGAAGGGCCGCCCAGGAGACAAGAAAGAGGACCCTGAATGACAAAAAGGCAGCTGAGAAATCCGTGAATCACAAGTAAACACCTGAAGGTTGGAGAGAAGCGGGTGAGCTGGAGAGAGGGAAGGGAGCAGAGACTGACTGCAACAGAACACAATCGCTGCTGACTATCCAGGAGCAGCACAGTACAAGGAAGTGGGGAGGCCAGGAGAAATAGCCCTGGGGCAGCTGGGCTTTGAAGTGGATGGAGTTTGGGAGCCAGCTTCTGGAACTTTTGAGTGGTAGAAGGGCTGAGAAAGGACTCTAAACTTCAGAGATTACACCCCAGCTCTAGGCCCCCGGGGACCCACAGCGCAGGTGCATGTCTCCTGCACATGGCTGCAGTTCCTGTTCCCTGCCTGTTGCAAGGGCAACCCAGCTGTCTCAGGTCAGGCCCACAGCTTTGAACTTAAGGTGTGTGCACTTGCTGGTGCGCCCCAAGTTTCTAAAAGCAGTGTGAGCCCACAGATGGCTACACGCTGAATCAGGGCTAGGAAGAAAGACTGATATGATAGCATTCCCCTGAGCCAGCAGAAACAAGCCTGGGCCCAGCTCCCTTAACAAAGGGCAGAAGGCAGAGCAGTCCTCAAAGTGCCTTTGGTTGGCCTCTCCCGGGGATAGATGCGCATAGCCTCCAAAAGCATCAGGAAATCAGAAACAAAAATTAAACAACACCTCACTCACCCAAAGCTTAAATCCCAGTGCCATCTAGTGTCTTCATTACAGCAAGACACCACAAAAGTAATAATCTGGACACTGAACACAAAGTCCTCATGTCAAAGAGGAAGAACACTGCAGACAGAATGAATTCCTTGAAAACTAACACTTCTCAGAAAGAACATAAAATTTATCCAGAAGATAGCATCTTAAACCTGGAAATAGCTGAACTAAGTGACAGAGAATTTAAAGTAGCCATTCTAAAGGTTCTGAGAGAAATGAAATCATATTGGCAGAGCACCATGTCTGAGATGAACAACATAAAAAAGGAGATGAATGAGATAAAAAAATCTCTGTGAACAAAAAGAACAATTTAACAAAGAAACTCAAAACATAAGAAAGATCGAGTTAGAAATGTGAGAAATAAATAATACAATAAAAGAAGTGAGAAATAAAATAACTGCCATATGAAATAGGACCAATGAGATGGAGGAAAGAATTAGTGATATTGAAGATCAGAACATGGAAACAGCTCAGAAAGAGAAAGAAAGGGCACACAGAACCAAAAGGATTGAAAGAACTCAGCAAGAACGATCTGACTCCATAAGTCAAAACAACATCAGGATAATAAAAATAGAAGAAGGGGCAGAGCAGTCTACAGAGAGCATACTCAAACAAATAGTAGATGAGAACTTTCCAAACCTATGGAAAGATTTGGAACCCGAAATTCAAGAAGAAAACAGGTCCCCTAGATACCTGGACTCTACCAGATCTTCTCCAAGACATATGGTACTAAAGATGTCCAAAACTAAAGGCAAAGAGACAATTATAAAGGCAGCCAGGGGAAAAAAAAACTATAAGCTTTAGAGGAAAATCCATCAGGCTGGCATCAGATTTCTCAGCAGAAACTCTGCAAGCCAGGAGACAGTGGAATTCAATATTCAGAAATTTAAAACAGAGAAACTTACAGTCAAAAATAAATTATCCAGCAAAATTACCTTTCAGACATGAAAGTGGAATAAAGGCCTTCTCAGAAACACAGAAGCTGAGGGAATTTGCCAGTAAAAGGCCAGCATTCCAAGAAATACTGAAGTAGGCTCTTCAACTTGAAACAAAACATCAGGAAAAATGGAACAAAGTTGGAACAACAAGAAAGAAACAAAAATAAAAAAATAAACAAAGAAATAAGTAATGGTCACAGGAAATTTTCAAATATCGATCATCACTTTAAATGTTAATGGACTGAACTCACCAATAAAAAGACATAGATTAGCAGACTGGTTTAAAAAGCAGAACCCATCCATATGCTGTCTCCAAGAAAAACACCTCAGCCATAAAGACAAACGCAGACTCAGAGTGAAAGGATGGGAAACAATACTCCATGCAAATGGTAACCAGAGAAAAGCAGGAATTGCCATACTGATATCTAATGAAATAAACTCCAGGTTAAAAAAGATAGCAAAAGAAAAAGATGGACATTACATAATGATAAAAGGCACAATGCAACAACAAGAAGAGTTGACACTAATTAATACATATGCTCCCAGCCAAAATGCACCAAAATGTACAAAGAAACTACTAACACATTTGAAAGGAGAAACTGATGAATACACAATCATTCTGGGAGACTTAAATGCCTGCTAATAGCCATGGACAGATCATCCTAACAAAAAATAAATAAATAAATATCAGCTCTAAATGACACATTACAGCAATGGACATAATCGACATTTACAGGACACTTCATCCAGCAAAAAGAGATTATTCCTTCTTTTCTAGTGCACAGGGAACATTCTCAAGGATAGACCACATGCTGGGACACAAAAGTAGCCTCAGCATATTCAAGAACATCAAAATCATACCAAGTGTATTCTCAGACCACAAAGTTCTGAAATTGGAGATCAACTGTAAAAGGAAAACAGGAAAAACCACATATAAATGGAGATTAAACAATAGCTTATTAAAAAAGGAATGGATAAAAGAACAAATAAAAGATGAGATTAAAAAATATATAGAAACTAATGACAATGAAAATACAACATATCAGAATTATTGGAACACAGACAAAGTGGTAATAAGAGGGAAATTTATATACTATAGGCCTATCTTAAGAAACAAGAAAAATCACAAGCAAATATTTTAGCATCCCATCTTTCCATCACCTTATATTTAGATTCCCCCCTCCTCTCCCATCCCCTCCCCTTTCTACCCTCCCTGATCCACTCGTCTCCAAATAAACAGTAAACTATTGACTGTGTCAATGGGTTTGTTTGTTTGTTCATTTCTTTTTTCTTTGTTTTCAGTTTTATTTTCCATATATGAGTGAAGTCATACAGTTCTTTGTTTTTTCTGTTTGGCTTATTTCACTAAGCATGATGATCTCCAGGTCCATCCATTTTGTTGCAAATGGCAATATTTCATCTTTTCTTATAGCTGAGTATATTCCATTGTGTATATGTACCACAGCTTCTTTATCCAGTCATCTGTTGCAGGGCACTTTCATTCTTTCCACGTTTTGGCCACTGTGAACAATGCTGCGATGAACATTGAGATACATAAGTTTTTGCAGACAAATGTTTTCAGGTTTTTGGGTAGATCCCCAGAAGGGGGATTGCTGGGTCAAATGGTAGCTCCATTCCCAATTTTCTGAGGAACCTCCA
>PVJL010018078.1:0-16846 GCA_004026885.1 Lyroderma lyra
ATTTCACTCATATGCGGAATATAAAACTGAAAGCAAAGAAAAAAAGAACTGAACAAACAAATAACCCATGGACACAATCGATAGTTTAATGTTTATTTGGGGACGAGTGGGTTAGGGAGGGGAGAAAGGGGAGGGGGTGGGAGAGGAGGGGGGAAGCTAAATATAAGGTGATGGAAGGAGAAGTCACATTAGGTGGTGATCTTATTATACATCAAGTTGACAATGCACTGTGGAATTGTATGCCTGAAACCTATGTAATCCTTGCTAACAAATGTCACCCCAATAAGTCTAACAATAAAAATGAATTAAAAAAAAAAAGAAAACATACTATTATATTTTTATAATTAAGAGAAATATCTTTCTTAAAGCCATGTTCATGAAAAGTATAACGTATTAATATGTATAAACATCTTTAGCTCTAAAAGCTTTTATGTTACATGTTATTCGAGGATTTCCCTAATTTCAAGTGAGATATCTTTTGCTCTTACAAGCTCTTATTACGTTCCATGTTGTTTGGAGATTTCTCTAATTCTCAAACTGTGTTAGAATGAAACCATGTTCTAGGATGCTGTATTGTACAAGAGTATTCCTCAATTCTCGAACCGTGTTAGAGCAAAACGGTGTTACAGAAGTGTTATACGGGGGTTACCTGTACATGGTCTCTGTGTTGCACTGTGTGCTCATCATCCAGAGTCACTTCTCCTTCCATCACCACGTATGTGATGCTCCTTCTCCTTCCCCCTCCCCCTTACCCTAAGGTAACCACTAAACTATTCACTATATCTATATCCATGAAATTTTTTTCTTTGTTGCTTTCAGTGTTATTATCCACATATGAGTGAAGTCATACAGTTCCTGATTTTTTTCTGTCTGACTAATTTTGCTTAGCATGATGATCTCCAGGTCCATCCATGTTGTTGCTAATGGCAGTAGTTCATCTTTTGTATGGCTGAGTAATATTCCATTGTGTAAATGTGCCACAATTTCTTTATCCTGTCATCTATCAAAGGACACTTTGGTTGTTTCCACGACGTGGCCACCATGAACAGCACTACGATGAACACTGGGGTACATATATCTTTGCAAACGAAGGTTTTCAAATTTTGGGATAGATACCCAGAAGAGAAATTGCTGGGTCACAGTAAGGAACCTCCATACTGTCTTCCATAGTGGTTGTACCAATTTATATTCCTTTCAATAGTGTGTGAGAGTTCCTTTTTCTCCACATCCTCTCCAGCACTTGTTGTTCCTTGTCTTGTTGATAACAGCCATTCTAACAGGTGTGAGGTGGTATCTAGATTTCATAAAATTGATAGTCGAAAAATAAATTCACATACCCGTGTTGTTTCAAACATACATAAAATTTTTCTAATACTTGAATGGTGCAGCATTTTTTAAAACTTAAATGTAACTAAATTTGAAACTCAGTGCCTCCGTCGTACTAGCCACTTTTCAAGTGCTTAGCATGTGCTCAACTTGCCCACGTGGCGAGTTGCTACTACATTGGACAGTACAGGTTCAGACTCATTACTCTCGAATTATTTTCAGCACCACCTAACTAATTTCTTTCTAATTTCCTCCACCCTAATCCTTTTATATATAAATGATAAATTAATCATTATGAAGCAAGTTTCTTATTATTTCTGTTCAGACTTTCAAGGCTTTCTAAGGCTGTGAATCAATTCCAAACTTCTTAACCTCTAGCCCTCACAGTCTTCAATGATTTGTCTTCAATAAACTCCTCAGCCTTATTTCCTTCTACTCTCCTGAGCATCTCTAATCAAAACAAACTGCACAATCCTTCTGCTTATATCCTGAACTTGCCCTTCCTCATGTTGGCTTGTGATTTTTTTCTTTTATAACTTTCTTCTGTTCCACATCTTTTTATTATAATTCTACATTAAGACTTCAATTTCTTACCCTCACCAGTACCCTAGCTCCCCAATCCCACTGAGACAACAGTATAGAAGATTTTTAAAGGAAGAAATCCTCAAGGACAAGGAGAACGGCACAGGTGAGATAAATAATCAAAATTAGAAAAGTTGGAAAGGTCTGTTGAGAGGCAACCAATTTTCAAAAGAAAGAAATGCTGAAATGTAAGTGCCAGCTACAAGTAAGCCCGTTTTTGCAGCAGAACCCCCCAGAAAAGCTTGGGAATTGCAGTTATTGCTTACCTCTGGACACCAGATGAAGGTGGGACTGAATCCTGAGAAATTAGTTGAAAATGTATAATGAGAAGATAGATTCCAGATTCCATCCTCTCCTTCCCCCAACCAGTTGGCAGACTGCTATAGGCTTCCCCAGGCCAGCAGGACATGAGCAGTTTGTTACTGTGTTAACTTTCTATTGCTGCTATAACAAATCACCACAGACTTAGCAACCTAAAACACCACCAATGTATTACCTCACAGTTCTGTTGGTTTCAAGTCCAGGTTGGATTTTCTACTCTGGATTTCACAGGCTGAAATCCAACTGGTTAGACTTAACCAGAGAAGTCTTGGAAAAACCTACTTCCCGGCTCACTCAGGTTGTTGGCAGAATTCAGTTCCTTGAGGTTGCAGGACTGAGGTCCCCGTTTCCTCACTGGCTGTTACCTGGAAGCCACCCTCATCTGTAAGAAGCTCCCCACCTTCTTCATCACATCACCCTCTCTTTCATACCAGCAGCAGCACAATAGCACAGAGTACTTCTCACACTTCAGATCTCTTTGATTTCCCTTTTATCATATCTCTCATGTCTCCTTTTCTGTTCTCCTCTTGTGCATTCCTCTTCTGTTCTCAGGGCATACATGATTACATTGTACCCACCAGGGAAATCCAGAATAATCTCTGTAGCTTAAAGTCATCTGACAAGTATCCTTAAGTCCCTCTGCTAAGTCCCCTCACAGCAGTACCTAGATTACTGCTTGATGGGGTAACGAGGAGATGGGAATCTTGGGGAGACATGTCTAGAATTCTACCTATCACCATTATTCTCTAGAAACATCAAAACAAAGAGACACTGGAGACTAAAACCAAGGACAGCAGAGAACAGGAGAAAGCAAGGAGCTGAAAACGGGGGGGTTAGGAAAGATCTTCTCCTGAATGGTCCCAGGCTCTCCTGTCCACTCAGGTCCCAGAGCACTGGAAGTTAGGCATTGACACCCCAGGCAAAAGACTGGAGAATTTCTCCCTGGATAAACTAACTGGCATAACAGAAGGTACTTGGTGATAGTAGAAGGATCCCCAGTGAACTGGTTATTCCCCACCAGTCACTCTACAGTGTTCCCTGACAGGCAACAAGCCCTGACCATGCATCCCAGTGTCCAAACAACTTTATAAGTCTCTCTCTCAAATATAATCTGAAGGAAAATTAAACTTAAAAAGTTCTAAAAAATAACATAGCCTTCAGGATCTAACTCAAATTTGCCTTTTTTAACACCATTCCTGCCTTCTTTAGCGGCAAGGAACATCTCCCTGAATACCACTGTCCCTTTGGGTTTCTATCACATCATTTCTATAGATGTCATACCTCTCCTTTACTAAGCTGCAAGCTTCTAAAAAGCAAGAAACAGTTCTTGAGTCACTATACTGCATAAAAATTTTCAACAATATGCTTGTTATCCTGCACTAGATTTTGAATTTTTTGAGTGCAGTCACCATCTGTCATTTATTTCCCTGCTCAGCTGATAGCACAGTGCAGGGCACTCATTAAATACCTGCACACGAATGAGTAAATGAATAATGTGTCTAGTGCTTTGCTCTTTCCCCGGAGATTCACATTCAATCTAATTTGATTATTATATCTCCATATGTGGCCACATCCATTGTCAGCCTAACATCTATTGAGCCCTGTTTTAAGCTCTCACAGAATGCAAAAGCGTAGACAAATGTATTATTCCCCCCCAACACACTCTTAACAATTAGGAATTTAGGTACAGAAATGTTAAGTAACCTACACAGCTAGTAAGAAGTGAATTGAGATGGGAATGTTGACAGACTGACTTCTGAGCTTTTGCTATTGTCTCTTACCAACTCGATGTTGAAAAAAACAAAACAAAAAATTCTATTTTACAAAAAAACTGAGATCAGTTCTAAGTGTTCTAACTCAAGATCTTGAGTCATCTCCATTGTTTTGGTTCCCATAGCTACTTAGTGTACCTGTGCGTGAGTGAAGATGAGGTCCACAGCAGATTTTGCCTGCTGAGTTCGTTGCTGCATCCCAGCACCTAAACCCATCCACTTTGTGTTTGTTAATAATTTGAATAAACAGTCATTTGATTGGGATACATTAGTGAATATCCCCTTGGATTAAACCAATTCTGAATAAATTGGCCATTAAGTTTCTAGATGTTTTAAAGTGAGAAATACGCTCTCAAGCTTACAAAGTTACACCAAGTATTATTCTAGAATACTTGGGATTCATGGCTGGAACTGGGGTTTGCCAGTTCCTTAACTAATTCAGTTCAGTTTTCTAGGGAGATGGTATGCATTCGACCAACTGCAGAATCGTCATCTTACTGTAGTTATGATAAACATCATACAAAGAAGGAAATTTTACATGCACAGATAGTACAGTGTGGGTAATAGAGTAATGATCTGGAAATTCAGAGGGGCTGAAAAACCATTTGCTTCAAATATAGTGGTTTTCTAGGTAAAAGTCCTTTCATTATTTTTAAAACTGTATAATTATTATTCTTCTGCTATGTGTACAGTAGAGCTCAGGCTGGAGATTCGCTCCGATTCAGGGTCCCTTTCTTCTCTGTGTCACCACCTCCCATGCAAGGGATCACTGTTTGACTTCCAGGCCCTTCATGGCCCCTGCAGCTACTACAATTGTTCCTGTAGAAGGGATTCGACCTCTACCCCTCTGTCTGCGGAATATTGGCATTGTCTCCCTCTGTTTCTGCTCTTCGAGAGCTACAGTAATAGGATAGGATGCTAATGCAGCACTAAAACACACCTAATCAAATAGGGGATCTGTTTCACAACACAAGCAATAGATACATGATGTAACCTCACCCTTCAAGAAAGTGCTTTTATATAATGCTCCCTGGCTTCTCCACCAAAATAGCAATCTCCATTCAGCAGCTAACTGGAAGAGAAAGGCCACAAAGTCTTGTATTGTTAAACTTACCCCAACGTCTTAGCTTTCTCTTCCTACCTGCAGCAGATCCTTTAAATGTCTGTGCTAACCCATTGTCAGGTTGTCTGCATGCCGCCTGGCTGAGACGAACTTTGTAGGCTTATTCTCTACCCTTCATCTCTTTCCCTTATAATCTAGTCCTACCACAAAATTCTTGTAACTGATAAACAATATTGTATATCTAAAATTCTCAAAAAGTTTCTAATTTCGTTATTTTTTATTATAGAACTTTATGGAAATATGCAAATAAATACAAAACATTAAAAAATCATAGCCAATTATATGTGTATCATTTCCCAACAATGCAAGTCCTTTCCAGGCAACTAACAAACACCTGTCAGAATATTTTTGTATTTATTTATTTATTCCTATTCGTGGAGGGAAGAAATGACTGCATGGTGCCCTTAGCTCTCCCTAAGGGAAATGTGATGCACAAGTAAGGGGCAAAAATTTCTGCAAAAAAAGAAATTCCCTACATAAGCTCAGGTAAATTTAAGGTTCACCAAAGAGCTCACACTTTTTAAACCTTATTGATGGACATGGGAAGTAAATCTAACAAAGAAACTCCCACCTACTTTTCTTTTTAAATTTATTTATTTACTTTTCAATCACATTTGACATACAATATTATTTTGGTTTCAAGTGGATGACATAGTGCTGAGACATTTCTATAACTTACAAAATTATCATTCTGATACGTCTCCTTCCCATCTGACACCATATATAGTATGTGTGCTGCCCAAGCGAGCACATGACACCGTATGTAGTTACTACAGTGTTACTGACTGTGTGCCCTATGCTGCACTTTACACCCCTGTGACTATTCTGTGACTACGAATTGTCCTTCTTTATTTCTTCCCTGTTTTCACCCACCCATCCAGTCCTTTTAACCTTAATATCTGTTTTTTTCAACTTAATCATTGCTGCTTTTCTTTGATAAGGGACATTGCCTATTTCTAGTTTATATTTAAATATCTAGGAGGAATAGAATGCAAAGTGCAAAGCTCTTGGATAGTTTTCTTCTTCCAGTTCTCAAAGTTTTTCCATGAGTTAAATAACAAGGAAGGTCTACATATATTGAAACGCATGACATCACCAGAAAAACAGAAGTCCTTCCCATTTATGAAGGACCAGCTCAGTGCCAGACACTGGGTTAAACTCAGGAGATACAACCTGAATGCAATGCATTCCCTGCTCATCGTCTAGTGGAGAAGACACAACTCAGCTCTCACACAGTGTGAGGTATATCCCAGCATCATTTCCACAGTCCTGTAGGAGCAGAAAAGGAAAAGTTCTCATTATTCTTAGAGGGCCGAGAGGCAAGAAAGCAGGGAAGCTTTTCAGCCTTGGAGAATGAGTATAATTTTGCCAAGCAGTGGGATAAACCTTCTTAAATCCAAATCCAAAAGAAAGGGGAGTTAAGAAGGAATAAAAAAGGGAAGGATGAATAAATGAGGGAAGAGAAAAGAGACAAAGAGAAAGAAAGGAAAGAAGAAAGGTAGAAGGGACGAGGCAGGGAGGGAGGGAGGAAGGAAAGAAGAAGAAACTCGATTTCACCCAGGTTGCTTACTCATTAAAGACTGGTTTTTCTCATAATAAAATCACATGATTAGAATTTGAAAAAAGTTTGTCAAACTCATCATTTGGCATCACCTAACCAACAGAAAATGGTGCTGAAGAAAAAAATATCTTAACGCAAATCTCATTTCCATTTCACCTGAGTGCAATCAACATGAAGTTTGATGTATTTTTGATAGAGCTTCCCTGTCAGAATGATCTGGCAAAGTATCCCAATGTCACAAGATTAAAAATTGACAGAGGTTGGGAAAAGAATCACATAGATATTCTTAAACTTAATGATACAATAATTACCATTAAGAATGGGACTCACAGCATATTAGACACCACTGAACCTCACTAATAGAGAGGACTCCCCTCCTAAGTTTGTCCCTTCCTTGTCTCCTCTCCCTCAATTCATGCGTGTGCCCTCATGGGGAGTTCCTTGACCCAGTGACTGAAGAAGCCTGGTTTACAAATGGGTCTGTGTATTACTGTCACCACTGAGAAGTGGACAGCTACAGTGCTCCAGTTCCACTCGGGAACAACCCCGAAGGACTGCCCCGGGGGGCAGAATTTCAAGCAGCACTTTATCTCTCTTCTTCGTTTGGGATAACAGTACACAGATCTATACTCATTCAAGGGCAATTGATGACGGTTTTTCTGGTCAGGGACTTGAAAAGAACAAGATGGAAATTTTGTGTCAAAGAATTCTGGGAAAGAGCTATGTGGATGGACCCCTTAGAATGGACGGACTATGAAGATGTTTATACCCCCTGTGAATGCCCACCAATGGGTTTCCACTGCAGAGTAAGCTCTTACTCAGGGGCATGAAACGGTATGTTCTAAGGAAGTTGGTCATCTTCTTTCTCAAGACACAGTGCTTTCTCTGTGGGTCCATGAGCAAAGTGGCCTTGGTGGCAGGGATGGAGATTACGTCTGATAGCGACAGAATGGACTCCTTGTTACCAGAGCTGACCTGGCTAAAGCTACTACTGAGCACTTAATCTACCAAAAGCAGAGTTCAACATTGAAGACCAGATATGGCAGCATTTCCTAGAGGGAACAGCCAGAAACCTGGTAGCAGATAGACTACACTGGACTGCTTCTATCATGGAGGGGGCAGAGATTCATTCTCACTGCAAGAGACATGTAGCTATCATCTGTAGAGTCACAGAATTAATTGGAAGATGAAACTACCACCTGGCCATTTGGGGCTCTTTATGCCACTGACCCAATAGGTAAGAAAGGCGGTAACTTCACTCCTCCTAGAGCGACTGATTTGGATTTCCAAGGGGGAATCAAGTTGTTTTTACACAACAAAGAGGAGGACTGTGGATGCCAGGGGTTTCCAGAGCATCTCGTAATACTTCCGTGGCCAGTAGTAAAAGTTAATGGACAACTACAGAAACCAAAAATGGCAGAACAATTGTGTATTTTGGACCCTTCAGAAATGGGTCACTCCACCAGGGAAGGAACCCCAGCCAGCTGAGGTTCCAGTTAAAAGAAAGGGTAAATTGTAATGTGTAGTAGAAAAGGAAGCCAAATACCAACTACAACCTTAGAAGCAGAAATGAGAGCTACAGTAGTTTTGTACATTTTCTCTTTGCTTGTGATATGAATGAGTTTATTAGAATTTGTTAAATATTTTTTTCTTGCAAGTCTCAGCCCTTGTTTTCTTGCCCACTAAGTTTGGCTCATCAAATGTGAACCACCTTAGGCCCAAAACAACCCAAGCTTTCACTGCCAGCTATGGGGCACTGCAGGCATATCCTCTTAAACGTGTCTGAGTTGTAGCCTTGGATGGGACAGAGGAAGGCATCCAGATGTGTTTTTCCTTAGATTCTATCCCTCAGCCCTTCTGTAGAGTTCTCTTCTATTTCCCCTTAGTATTAATAGTTAATCTCCTGTAAATAGTTTATAAAGCTTAATATTAAATCATCACTATTCAAATTACTGCTTCACTTCTGTCTCCTGATTGGACCTTCATTGATACAAAAGAAAATGAAATAAAAGTTCCAATTAAAATACAGAAATTACCATGCTTAAGTTTTTAATATACTGTTTTTAAAGGAAATATCAAAAAATTAGGATAGAGAAAGGATGAAAGGACACAGAAAGAGCAAAACTATACCATGTAAGAAAGCTGTAGCAGTCATATCAATATCAGACAAGATAAACTTTAAGATTAAAAATATTTCTAGAGATTAAAAGGGACATGTCACAATAATCAAAACAATAATTTGACACATAGGGAATATGTATGTCATGGAAATCAGAAGATCTACCCCCCAAAAGAGCTTTCTTCCCTGTTAGTTGAGAGTCCATTGTTGAACATTCACCAGCACACCCATGTGTCCAGCCCATTCTGAGCCATCTCCACACAGATGTGCTCATGGCATCGCCACTTCCATCTGTCTAAAACCAAACCCTTTATCTCCCCTCTGCAAGATTGTGCACCCTGGTTCTATTTTCTGGTTAATGGCCTCACCAGCTATGAACGTACACAAATTAAAACCCCAGAATTTTTAACACTTCCTCTTCTTCACGCCCAAATTTAATCAGCTTTTTAATAACTTGTAGGTTGTTATTTCAATATTTTAACACCTTAAAAACTATACCAGTGTGTGCCAGCTGGGTATTTGTTCTGAATATGGCATATGAATCATCGAGGTACAAAGGATAATTTAAAAAGGTACGTGAACAAACTTTTAAAAATAAGGTATGTATTTTTACTGTATGTTAAAAAATAATACAATCAGGCCAAATTTTAAAATATACCTAATGTAAATGGATCATATATATATATATATATATATATATATATATATATGTGTGTGTGTGTGTGTGTGTGTGTGTGTGTGTGTATACACACACATACATATATATATACCTTTGACAAAGATGAAGTGAATGACAGAACTTTGGAAACTGTGGTCCCCTGACTCCATTTTCTCTCTGCATTCCAGTTTTTCTCTTTCAGTGATGCTGGTGTATTTGTTTTTTAAACACAGATTTGATCCTTTCAGTTCTATAATATAAATTGTTTGACCCTCCTCCATTATCTATGGAATAAAGCCCAAACTCCTTAACAAAGTAACAGTGAGCTTGCAAAGGTGGCCTCGTAAAGTTACTTTTACAGTCTAAGCAGAACCTTTACATTTTTAGCCATATCTTCCTAGGCCTTCATTCAGATATTTCCCAGTTGGCAAATGCCAACTTATCATTTAAACCTCAGAGCAAATGTCACTGTTTCTGTGAGGCTTTCCCCAATGTTTTACACAGAATTGATGGCCTCTTCCCTTTTCTTCCGACATGCTTTAATCACAGCTCCATTTAGAAGGGACAGTACACCAACTTAAGGATTCTTCCAAATGCCTGACAACCCTCTCACAAAGAATGATCACAAAATATTAGAATTCTACAGTAACTCATCTAGGCTCTTCTAACAATGAGAATAAAAATACACAGGTTCAACAACATAGAAGTTTCGTTCTTTCCCATGCAATAGTCCAGGAATTACAGACACGGTCTAGGAGAGTAACAACACCACTGTCAACACGCGGTCTCCATCTCTGCCTCCAAGGTGGCCACTCCACTGTCTTCATCACATCTGCATCCAGCAAGCAGGAGACAGGCAGGAAGTGTGAGCATGCTCCTCCACTTCTAGGGCATTGAGTACAAGTCACACAGATCACATCCATCCGCATTTCATTGTCCAGATCTTAGCTAGATGGCCCTATCTAATCACAAGAAAGCCCCAGAAACTTAGTTAATACCTGGTCGGCAGTGTGCCCAATCAAAATCTGGGAGGTTCTATTAATAAAGGAAAGTGGGGGAAAGTGGATAGTAGACATAAATTAATCATTTGATGCCTCGAACATGAAATGTGTTCTTCGTTTTACCTTCCTATGCGTATAAGGCATGAAGATAAAAGATTTTATGGGGAAACTATTGGTTTGTTGGTCACAGTAAGGTTTCTGGTTACCCTAGTATTTTGGTCATTTATGATCTCCTTTATTGTTGTTGTTGTTGCCACATTTATTCTATAAAACCAGGCATACGAGTATGTATTATCACACTTTCTGAACCCACACATCAATCCTGCTCTTTTATGGGACCTCTAAACTGTGGGTCAGCTTGTGTGCATCCCTTATTTATACAGAAGGGAAAGGAAATGAATTGAACCTTATTTTTCTTATTTTTCACTCCAGTGCTATAAATCTTGCTTCCTACAAATAAGCCTTCTTTCAAAAATATGTTTATCACATCCCTTTTTAAAATTGTGTGCATAGCTCTAGAATTATCTACAAGTTCTTACCTGAAAATGCTTAACTGACTCATAACTTTTGCATCTTGACTTCAGTTCACCAAGTGATACAGTAAACCTGAGCAAAAAAGTATCGCAATCAAAGTATGCATTCAGTTTGCTAAGAACCAATTATATTTTTCAAACAGTGCTCTCTTGGGCATAGTAGTAAAACCTATCAAGCTTTCCATCTGAACTCAAATTAATGACCATTTGTCTTCTGCACTGAGCAAGACTACAGTGACGCTAGGGTTAAGGAACCATAATGAGATACAATTATGAACTGTAGGTGCTTGGTTTGAAGCAATAATATATTTTAGTATTTTATGGGAAAAATATACCTTCATTTTTCCTACTGGGGGTTCTTCTTTCTGGACTACTGAGTCTGAACTACTTCTAGAGGCCAAACCTGTCCCTCAGTGAATATTTGAGCATGATTGAGAGCTGCCTCCCTAAGCCTGCTTACATTGAATATTCTCCTGCACAAAATTAAATGGAAACAAATAGCCTTTCGTGATTCTCTGAACAATCAGAAACTGATGGCCTGCTTGTCAAAGATGGAAACTGGTCTCCTAATGCCACCAAAATGTTTTCCATGCCATACATGTTAGCAACTGCCCAACCACCCTCATTCCCCCCACCCCATACACCTCGTTTCAATAACTGGTGATCAGAAAATGCTCGTGTTGTTGGACAAAAGTTATTAATGTAAAATATTTTTCAGGCATCTTTCTCAAGAAGCCTACTAAGGAGAATTTGACGTTGACCCTTTCACTCTCTTTGTGTCCTCCACCATGAGAGGAAGAGTTTGTGACGCAGAAAAAGGGTCTAGGAGAAAAGGACAAGAGTGTGTAGATTTAGGCTGGAAGAGCAGTCCCAGAGAGAATTCTTAAGTAGAAGATCTGGGAAGCGGTGAAGCATATCAAGGCAGTGGGTGGGACAGGATATTGGAGATACATAGAATTGAGGGGGGAGTTTAAGAATCATGATACCTAAGAAATATGAGAATACACATAAAAGGCTTGGATCACTTTGAAATTAGGTAATTTTGTCTGTTGACAATGAGATTGTCATCGTCTAGCATTGAATAATAGAGTGAATACTAGTTGGGAGGTATCATACCTATTTTTCTCCCTATATTCCAAGAAGAAAGACAAGGACCAACTGTGACATCATACTTCTCAAATACAGCCAATGCCTTATCCCAATATTCATCACTTTTTAAATCACATTGATAGGCAACTAAGAGAACAGAGTCTCCATTGGGTGTAGTATGCAGTGGTGGCATCTGTGGTCCACAGAAGTGGCCAAATAGGAGGCACAGAGTCAGGACCTGGAAAGAGCTGAAGGTGATGAGTTAAACCAGACGCAGCCCCGGGGCAATTTCTCTCCTCACATAATCTGGTTAAATCTCTGCTATCTGTGCCCGCCCTTAACCGCTCCCACTTCATTGCTTTGCTGTCTCCTGTCTCCTCTCTGCACCCTTTGAAAACATGGCTCTTTGCAACCTCATTAATATGGAGACAGTATAGCAAAGCAGAGGAGAAGGAACAGAATTCATGATCAACGGAGCTGTGTTCACGTTGCGACTCGACCATTTCCTTCCTTCCTTCCATTGACTTGAAATTGAGAAGCTGCAGTTTTCTTGTCGATAAAGTGGGGATAAGATAGAAACTGTCACATGGGGTTATTTTGGAGAGTACGTGAGACGGCACTTATAAAGCACTTAGTATCCCAGCCTATATAATAAGTCCCAAATAAATGTTAGCCATTATTCTTACCGTTAGCACAGTACTATGTGGTAGCTTTGTAGTTATTCACTGTAATTATTATTATTATTATCTTTCTATATCTCCTTCCAACCCTCTTTCTTTCTGTGCCCTTGCCTTCTTCAAGGTCACATCCTAAAGCTAATCTGCCTGTCCCAGTATGTGCTACTGCGTGTTGGTGCGGTCAGGACCCATCAAAACCACCATCTGATGCATTTGGGGCATCATCCGTGATGGTCTCCCTCTTGCCCAGCCAACATTTTCTCACCTGCACCTCCCTAGTTTATGTCTGGTCTGAATTCACAGCTCTTCCCTGGCAACACGGAGTCTAGCCTCCAGTACACAGGGCAGGTCCAGAATTTAATCAAAACACCTTTCCCTGCATTTTAACCCTGCATTAGCAAGCCCCCCAAAATAAAAACTAATTCACATGTTAACTTTTATCACATAATTTTGTAAGGGCTTCTTAGAAGAAAGGAACTGGTTATTTCCTTTAAGTGAGAAATATTTTAATGACGTGTGTAATTTTAAAAGAAGAACTTCTAGAAAAGAATGTTAAAAGAATTACTCCTATCTTGAACTATCTAAATCACCTTCACCACAATCATGTTCCCTCTACACAGAAGAAAGGGACCCACCAGGAAGCAGAGAAAGCAATAGAGCAAATAAATCTCAAATGCTCACAGTTGCCTATTCTCCCAGAAATCTTGTGAGGTAGGTAGCACCATCTCTACAGCACAGATGAGGAAACTGAGGTTTAAGGAGAGGAGGGGGCTAAGCCACCCACCCAGGAAGCCCCCCCCCCCCCGTGTCTTCGGACATCATTAGAGCACCGAACACCGTGCTAGCAGCAGACCCCACCCCGGGATCGGATTGTCTTTGCCCCCTCACTTCCTCGTTTCTCACTTGCTGAGTGTCTGTACTAACCCAATAGAGAACTATTTTCAGAAGGCCACGTCTTATTGGCTGACCCTTCCAGCTTGAGCCACTTATTTACCCTCCCCTGTGCCAACAACTGCGTCGAGTCACGTGAACGCCCGGTGTCCTGAGTCACAGTTGAGCTCAGTTCTCTTTACCAAACTCCCAGAGACTTTCCGAAATCACTTTGCTGGAGTTACAGTGACGAGAAAACAAGTTACACAGAAGGACCTGCTGCGAGGGCAGCTGGAACGTATCCTGAGCAATTACAGATCAGCAGCGCTCCTTCCTGTTTCATCTTTAGAGTCACAGCAGATTGCAAAGTTTGGAGGAAAATCACCTGTGGGTGAATCAGAGCGTCTCCAAGTCCCACGGCGTCGGGTAACCCCTGGGCACATCACGCCGCTTCCGAGCCAACTACCAGCAAAGTCCGCTCTGCGCCAACAGCCTGTAGGAACGATAGGAGGACGCCATCATTTACTCGTCTGGGACGGAAAGGCTTTGCTTTCAGCACGCTTATTTGATCAAGCCACCTTAACGTCTTTGCCGGGTCATTTCTTTCCATCACATCAGTCCTTAGGCTTCCAAGTGACGACAAAGATCTCTGGTGCATGGCAGACACGGGTGTTGCTCACCGTATTGCCAGGTTCCTGTTTCCGGGTGCACAAGGACATTGTTCTTCTCTACACTCCGGAGGTTAGTCCTGGCCCGGTGATGTGGTTTGGCCAACGAAGTGTGTGCAGACGTGAAGGGTGTCGCTTTCCACCAGAGGGTTTCACTTACTTGATCCAGTTTCCAACTCTGTTTCTTTGTCCTGCTGCGGTGATCCTGGCAGCATGTGTTGACATGGAATTGTGTCACTCAGCCAGGACTGTTGAGCTGGCACGTGGATATCAGCTCCCCAGCAAGACACCTAAAACCACAGCAGACATACCAAGACCAAGAAATAAACTCCTTTTGTGGCATAGCCAACTGAGATTTCTAGGTCGCTCTTTACTATCGCATAAATCAGCCTATTGAAGATGTTATATCAATTCTTTGTTTTTTACTGTGAGGAGCAGAAAACTCTATTGCACAGATTAAACAATAAGAAGCCTATTTGGCTTGTATTGTAAAAACGGCCAAGGACTGGTCAGACAGTTCAGCGGTACATTTCACGACCCATGGTGTAGTTCACCTTCCTGCTCTGCCATCTCCCGTTGTAGCATTGGTCCTCGGGGTCTTGGATGGCTCCCATACACACCACACCCCTGATTCCAGCAGGACGAAGAGGCGAGGCTTGGTCTTTGACTTTGGGAAGGGAAGGCCTCCTTAGAGGCTTTGCCTTTGTCTCCTCAGCTAGAAGCGTGTGCTCCAGCCAACACCAGCTGCAGGGAGACCTGGGGAGCTATTTTGGCCTCCTGGTCTCTAAAGTAGAGGAACAAAAGGGAAAGGGGGCTTTGTGGGGAAGGGAGCCAGTCTGCAGTTTGTACAACTATGTGATTCCAAAGAGTATTAGGTCCTTTCACGTAGTGCCTAAATGCAGGTTGTTTTTAGAGAGCTAGTAGCTCACAAAAATAAATATCAGATATAGCATTAAGGAAACTACTTTATGTAATAATAAATTTTATAGCATAGCAAAATATATACATATCTTCCAGTTTCATATGACTCACTATGCTCGGCTCAGGAATGGTATCACAGAATCACAGATTTCCCTGTGTGCTAGACTGGAATATAGAAAAAAAAAAACAAAAAACCCTACAGAATAGAAAGACATCAAATTTTCTGGTTACATCCAGTTAAATCCTGAATGGATAAAAACGAGCCTTTTCCCACGGCAACTATACACATTTTATTCATTTGCACCAAGTGTGATAGTTGTGGCTTCAGACCCTTTAGGTGAGTGAAAATCCTAAATAACGGTGCCTGGTGCGCTCCGTCCTCTCGGCCTCTGTGCACCTCTGTAACGAACGTAGGACATGAGCCGTAAACACGGATTGGCTGGCTGAATGCATTCATAAATGAGAAGACAGTTCGTGGCGTTTAAGATAAAACAGCAGAATGTTATTTATTCCATTGATTTGTATTGTTGCAAAATCTTACAGGAATTATTCATGAACAATGATAGTACAGTCTTCCCTTGGAATCCAGGGGGGATTGGTTCCAGGTCCACCGAGGATGCCAAAACCCACAGACTCTCAAGTATTCTTGATGCTGGCTGAGATTAGTCAACCCAAATCACATGGCTGAGAACAGAGGAACTGCCGAAGGGGAGTCAGAGCTCTGAGTAATAGATGCTTGGGAGGAAGCCAGAAAGTGCCCCCCACACTTGCAGAACGACTAAGTCCATGTCTTCCGTCTCAGCCTGATGAGCCCTGCCATCCATTTCCAAGAACAAAAGCATACATGGTTTCTGACTCATACATGAATGTCCTTTCTTGTTCATGTAATAAATATTTCATTCAACTAACATTTATTAAGCAGGATTATTATTGCATTCTTTTTTTTTTTAATTCATTTTTATTGTTAGACTTATAGGGGTGACATCTGTTAGCAAGGATTACATAGGTTTCAGGCATACAATTCTACAGTGCATTGTCAACTTGATGTATAATAAGTTCACCACCTAATGTGACTTCTCTTTCCATCACCTTATATTTAGCTTCCCCCCCTCCTCTCCCACCTCCTCCCCTTTCTCCCCACCCTAACCCACTCGTCCCCAAATAAACATTAAACTATCGATTGTGTCCATGGGTTATTTTTTTGTTCATTTCTTTTTTCTTTGCTTTCAGTTTTATATTCCGCATATGAGTGAAATCATGCAGTTCTTTGTTTTTTCTGTCTGGCTTATTTCACTTAGCATGATGATCTCCAAGTCCATCCATTTTGTCGCAAATGGCAATGTTTCATCTTTTCTTATAGCTGAGTAATATTCCATTGTGTATATGTACCACAGCTTCTTTATCCAGTCATCTGTTGCAGGGCACTTTGGTTGTTTCCATGTTTTGGCCACTGTGAACAGCGCTGCAATGAACATTGGGGTACATAAGTCTTTGCGGACAAAGGTTTTCAAGTTCTTTGGGTAGATCCCCAGAAGGGGGATTGCTGGGTCACATGGTAACTCCATTCCCAATTTTCTGAGGAACCTCCACACTGCCTTCCACAGTGGTTGTACCAGTTTGCACTC
>PVJL010018079.1:0-16834 GCA_004026885.1 Lyroderma lyra
CTCGTCCCCAAATAAACATTAAACTATTGATTGTGTCCATGGGTTATTTGTTTGTTCATTTCTTTTTTTCTTTGCTTTCAGTTTTATATTCCGCATATGAGTGAAATCATGCAGTTCTTTGCTTTTTCTGTCTGGCTTATTTCACTTAGCATGATGATCTCCAGGTCCATCCATTTTGTTGCAAATGGCAATATTTCATATTTTCTTACAGCTGAGTAATATTCCATTGTGGTCCCTTCTTATCACAAGGAAATTGGAAAAGTCATGGTTCTCCAGTTCTACTCTTACCTCTTGAGTAACAAGTTTGAAACAGCCTGAAACTCTGAGCCATCACATTGAGTTCAGCACTCTGGGGCATCTCAAAACCTACAGCAGACTTTACATGAGTGAAAAATAAACTGTATATTTTAAGCCATTGAGATTTAGTGATGCATGCAGTATTTCCACAGAATAAACCTTCCCTAATATGCCTAATATGTCTAAATTGTTTGAGATTTGCTAAGTAATTCTTAATAGATGTGAAACAAAATTAAATGCTGCAAAGTAGGCAGACGTTAGTTAAGTTTGCTTCAATCTCCACTTTTTCGATGCTTCTTGATGCTTTTGTAAGTGTGAAGAGAAAAGTATTCTTGTGATTATGGACATGGATATATTATTAGTTACTTTCAATTTTACTAACAAAAAGATCTGATACTTTGCAAATTTTACTTATACTTAATCTTCATTCACTTAATTTTTCCTACACAAAGTTGTATGGGAAACCTGGAAATCATAAATTTCTTGATATCATATATTTTGTTTCAGATACTTGTAAATGATGTGTAGTAAACTTCATCATCTGATATGACTGGATAGAAGTTTTGGCAAAACCAAAGTTTAAACGCACATGGATTTTTTTTTTTAAATGAAACTAATAGGATGGATTTGGAAAAATCACCAAAGCTCTAACTCAATCATATAAATTATTCTCCTTTTTTATGGGATTATATAGAAATTACAGATTATGATCATTGTTCTTAAATTCTATAGGCCTTCTAAGTGAGCTTCTTCTTTAATAAATTTTCATACCTGTATTGAAATATCACTTGTTAATGATCTTGGCAGGAAAGGGACATGTGACTCACACCTACCCACTTCTAACCAGTGGCTATTCCTAATTCCTAAAATAACTTGCAACCCCAAGACCCTTTGGACATCAAATTGCACTTGTATATCAAAGATATGATAACTACTTGTTGTGCAGTTTCTCTAGTAAATAGTAGTAACCTCCACTAGTCAGAGATGGGTAGGTGGAAGATGTATGAACTTCTGTAAAGATCACTAATAAGTGATATGGCTTGATGAATACATATCTGAGTAAATTCTCCCAAGCAGGAAGGGAAGCAGCCTGTTCTATTGGTAATGGAGATGGCTCACCCTACAGTACACCCATGTGATGCTGTTAAAATAAATGACCATACATATGATTTAGCACTGCTTCAAGAGGTTATATTATGAAATAGGGAGATGACAATTTTAAATTTGGACATTATGGGTGGGAATCAAGCTAGGAGAGGAGACTCTTTGCTTCCAGCATTCTTCTCATGCTGCCTGGCATTTTTTTTCTACTGGTGACATATGTTAGGTCTGAAACAATATAGATTTTTATTATAATTCCAGCAGGTAACATCTGTTGCAGGATTTTCTTTTTGCTTTGCATATCAGGAAAATGTAATCATCTTGAGCTATTAAAACTAAGCCATGAATTAAACGAAGTCAACAGTTAACTATATTTATCTGCAAATTTCCATGCCTTCAAATTATACAAATGTGTCATTCTAAAACAAACAAACAGAACTGTGTTTTATTCATTTAAATGAGGATTCAATGGAGGCATTGGGAGACATAGGGACTTTATTCCAACAGAAAGGTAATTTGTGGTAATAGGAAAATACATTAGTAAATCCATAATACGTACTCTGAAAGCCCCTCAAAAGCTACATTCTAGGGCCAGATGATGACTGTCTCACCATTGGCTATACCTATTGATTGACCTCTTTCATAGAATTAAGACAATATGGTACTAAAATGAGTGATTAAAGTCCTGGGTTGGTAATTAGTAGGCAATAGTAGTGATATGCTTTTCATTATAAACAGAGTTGTGTATTCATTTATTTTGGTCATAGTGCTCTTTGCACAGGGTAAATAATGCCAGGAAATTAGTAGCCATTTTGACTTTGCCTTAAAAATTCAGTGTTAGTTTTATTGTTTAATTTCAGTTGAAACTGACTACTGAGGATAATTTTAAAGACCAAGGAGAGAAATTTTTTATGCAGAATACTTAACAAAAGAATACATCCAATAAGCTTTACCCTACTGCTATCTTCATTTCTAATTTCCTCCTGTCTGCCCCCGCCCATGCCCCATACACAAAGTACTAATAGCCCCAGTTCATTATTTCTTGAGCTTCCCTTTCCCCCTAAGCTTTCATTTCCTGAGAAGTGAAAGATGATCAGAGACCACAGAGATACACTAACAAAATGCCATAACTAGCAGTGTATATTTTGCAGCACAATTTGGTTCTGCTATTAAAAAGGGGATTCTTGGTAAATGCAAGTCTTAAAGAAATAAAGGAAAAAAAAGAATCCTCTTGATGTGCATTATCCCACAGGGACAGAAAATTTCACTGTGTTTTAAAAGGATTTCCGTCAATACTCTTTGAAAGAAAAATCATGGTGCTTTTAATAAGAGTTCTTTCTTTCAGTTTGCTTCCCAAATTGCATCTGTTTCTTTTCCTGTAGCCTAATGGATCACAATTTACTAAAAGAATTCTGTCTACGAAGGAGGAGAAAGTTATTATGCTACTCCAGGACCTATTTCTGTAGGGGGCAGGAATGTAATAGTCTACTACCTTTTCTGTATTTTATCTTGATTTTGCACTTCAGTTTAAGTCCACTTGAATCAATAATAACAAATCTGCATTTCAAAGAAAAGCATTCTAGTTAAGTTCTTTAAAGGTGAATAGAATTATAGGCAAAATATATTTATAATGCACAAAACATTATATATATGCATACATATGAGGGCTGTCCAGAAAAACATCCAGCCGTAAATGCCTCTATTGTTCACATTACATGGTTGGATACTTTACAGACAGCCCTCATATATCCGTATAGATAGATTGCTACTATAATTACCTAGTAAAAAAAAGTAGTAACCAACAAGTGGTTTTAAAAACATGATAAAATATAGATATTAATATTATCATAAAAATGAGAGCTAACGTTTTTTAACTGATACGTATAAACCAACTACAATTTTGGGTGCATTACATGCATTGTATCATTTAAACCTCAAAATAATGCAATTAATGGAGACTTTTATTATCTCAGTCTTATAAGTGAGGTAACTAAGACATAGCAAGGTCATTATTATGTAGAATAAGGTTTAATAAATACTTATTTTTGATTGATTACATTAACTATTTACCAAGGAAATATTTATTTAAATACAGTCATGAACTACATAACAATGTTTTGGTTAATAAAAGTCTACATCTATGACACGATCTTATAAAATGACAACAGAGCTGAAAAATCCCTATTGTGAAGTAGTAGCTCTAGTGGTCTTTACATTGCAGCACAAGGCATTGATCACATGTTTGTGGTGATGCTGGTGTAAACAACCCTACTGCACTGCCAAGTCCTATAAACGTATAGCACATACCATTATGCATAGTACACAATACTTGATATGATAATAAACAACTATGTTACTGGTTTATGTATTTACTATACTTTTTATCAGTATTTTAGTATTCCCTTTCTACTTATTAAAAAAAAATTTGCTGTAAAACAGTATGCCCTAAGCTGGCAGCAGTCAGCAGCCTCATTCATCTTGTGCAACCATGTCTCTTGATTGTATCATTTTCTCCTGTGCTTGATTTACTGTCATTTTACTTTGTTTATCATGGTCTCTAAGCATTGGCACAACCATAAAATTGCCTAATGATACATGTCTCAGAATGCATACCTGTCGTTAAGCAATTAACTGTTTATACTTACATATTAACTATAATTTACATTAGTTATTTATGTTTCATATATTTATATATTACATATTTTAATACTTAAAATATTAAATACTATTTTATATATTTAATTAAATCTCTAGTTGGCAAATATTAATTCAATCAAAATAAGTATTTATTAAACCCTATTCTATATATTAGTTAATTTACCTTGCTGAGCCTTAGTATCTGTGTGTGTGTGTGTGTGTGTGTGTGTGTGTGTCCATCTGTGCATATGTAGCAGAGAATATATAAATATATATACTAAGGAGAGGTAGAGAAAATTTAAAAATTCTTATATCCACGAGTTCCTTGCATTTTTGCACATCTTACAACTGAGACCTTGTTTGCCCTGTTTTGTTCTGAACTGTTTTCTTTTCAAGGATATTTATATAGTAAACAACCTTGAAACACAGAAATAGTGACTTTGTCTGGAACAGAAATAGGCTTGCTTACAGTCTTGGAAGGCAGAGATAGTGTTAGCCTCCAGAGCGAAGGACAAGCATGCTTTCCCTTATAAAAGATTCAAATTCACAAAGGTCAGGATTCCTCTCCTGCAAGGTAGTCCGTTGTGTGTGCCAGTGTTACCTGACCCTCTTCATACTGTGGGAACTGGGTCTGAGGGAGAAGTGTGATAAATGCTGCCACTCTTGACTGCTGATGTTGGTGTGAGTAATAAGTGCCTTTGTCTCTGGCTGAGGTGCCTGGTGTCTTTTGCCAGCATCCATGAACCCATGACAAGCTAACCTGTGAGCTTCCAAGAAGGGTGAAACCTCAGACCTTTTATAGGTTCTTTTCTGCTTTCTGATATACAGATACATTGTCTCCTTTCAGATCTGTCTCAAAACTCAGAAAGCAGCAAAATTCACTTACTGATAACTTATCTCTTTTTAAAATTTTCTGCCAAATAGTGGAAAGGGCAAATGGAACATGCAAGGGAAATCTAACAAACAAAAGGTCAAGAAATGACAACTTGGTTATCAACACACACACACCTGTAGATTTCACGACTGTTTCATGTGTCTTACTCTGTGTCACGTGCTCTTGGAACATTTGGGACTAACCTCCTAGAAAGACCTGTCTTCACCTGAAAAGGTCATCTGTCCCACATTCTTTTTCTACTAAGATCCTGAATGTTTCCCCCATAAAGTACAGGCTGACAGCATGGATATGAGTTGGTGATGGAAAAACAGCTTTTAAAAAGAGATATTTTGTTGAAGGATAGCAGTTTTCTGGAAACCAGGTAATAAATGCCAGTGGCTTTTTAGTGGCTAGGGAAACTTATTTCCTTCTTAAGCATTTTCTTTTGTAATTCTAGATACATTACAAAATGATACTCTTAAAAACAATCGCTATTTTTAGGTTTATATCTATAACAACAAGTGTATTCTATAATCGTGTAAATATTATGTTACTAGCATCGAAACATCACTATGATTTTTAAGGGTGATAATATTTAAAGATAATGCTAAACACACAGATCTATTTAGCTGCGGGAAACAAACCCTTAAAACCTTTAGAAAAATTCTATAGTAACTTTCATATTTTTATCTATACTAAAGACAACTGATTTATTTTGGGTTTGTTTGTATAGGTTGATTTAACTTTTAATTAACAGCCAGTGCTCAAATGTCCCCTGCCCTCTACAAACTCAAATTGTCTCTTCTTTTTCTGGAGATTTGGGTAAAACATGTCTTTGCTGTGTTAAGAGGGTAAGCCTTGCCGTTTGAATAAACCAACACTCAAATTTCAGTGCCCTAATGCAATAAATGCTTATTTTTTTGCTGATATAAAGTCCCATGCAGGTCTTTTGAGTTAGTGGGGTAGAGAATGCTACTCTACATAGTCATTCATGGACCCAGGATATGGGCGGTTGTACCATCATCAACACGTCTTCCCGGTGCATCTTGGGTTGACACTCAGCTGGCAGAGAGGAAAAGAAGAAGTGCAAAAACTGTCCCTACTTCAAAACTACCTTGTTCCAAAGTGTCACATATTCTGCTCATTTTCCATGGACAGGAATTAATCACAAGTCCCCACTGAAATTAAAAGATGACTGGCAAGTATAATTCATATTAGACAGTTGCTTCTTAAAAATAACTTCAAACTACTGAAGTGGGTCATGCATATTTGGTGGAAAACTGTCCCTGCCTTATTCCTCACTCTCCAAGCCACCCTTAGAGATCTCTCAATATTTTAATACTGTATTCATTTTACTTTTATGAACTATTGTGAGAATCATTCTGTAGCTGTGTAGAAACATTTATTATACTACAAAAGTGGTGTGAACTTGCACAGGTTACACTGGTTATGATCAGTGAAATCAAAGTGGGGCTATCTGCACAAAATATCCAAATAGGATAACATTCTAAAAAAATCCTTTCTCGTTATCAATTTTTTTTTTCAGAACACTAAGCTAATATACATATTCAAGGAGGGAAAGGGAAATGAATATAGTTATGCAAAGAAGAACAAAATTTAGTTTTCAGAATTTGTAGTTGTTAACTACTGAATAAGTCCATTGAGTTTTAGAGATGGGGAAACCAAAAGTTAGGACCTGAAGCTATTTTTCATGATCATGCCACCTACCACAAATAAGAACTGAAAATCAGTTCCACCAGCCCTGTGCTTTCTCTGAATCCAACTGACATCTTGGGCAGGGGAAGGATGTCTGGAGCTGCTAGGGTAGAATGTCCTCAGGTTTATTCTGTAGCTGCCTCTGAGTGTCCCTTTTGTAGGCTACAATAAATTAGAAAGCCATTGGCTGTAAGAATTAATAATAATAATGGATCATTTTTTGGAAATGTTTTCATTTTTTGCCTCTTTTCTTTCTATTCAGCAAAAGCTACATAAAAAATATGAAGAGTGTCAGCCTCCCAAGGGAAGTATTGCATATAGTCATTGAAATACAGGAGAAATGGTTTCCATTATTTGAGGTCAGATACTAGACCAGAAGGCACCTTATACAATGTCAGACAATGAATTCCATGAACTCATTCTAGAAAAAGTGCTACATACCTCGTTGCTGAATTTCACTATGGTCACCTTTGAAGTGGGAAGCTATTAATGGATGCCAGAGGCTAGTCCACCCTTCAGAGCAGTTTTGGAACTCCTTTTCTCAAATGGCCATCAGAGGTGTCTTCGTATCCCAAAGCTGACAATTAAGGTTGCAAACATGCCACCGTGTACTTACTTTGGCAGCGCTGTGCAAACATCTCAGTGAGGTGTCATGACCTTGGCAAAGATATACACCTGAAACTAATATAATGTCAGATTTTGGGTATGACGAATTTATCTCTTTGTGATTTTATTACCATGAGATCAAGTCAAAGGTGAACCAAAACAATTGCATTTCAACATTAGCTGAATTTTCAGGTTGTTTGGAATCAGGAGAAATACAAGTAGAATTAAAGATTGTTCACGTGGTTTACAACTTCTTAATTGCAATTCTTTGATAGTTTTAGCAATGATTGAAAAATTTATTGTATCTGGTCACATGGTCATCTATTTAAACAACGGTTCTATTAAACTAGCAAGCAACCTGGAAGATGCAAACAATCCAGGCAAAAGGAGCCACAGGAGGGCGCTCTGACACTACACAGCTCTTTGGAGCCCTTCTAATTCTGAATTAAGTCTAATCATATCATTTGGTATTAGGCTATTTAAATTTATTTGTGGTTTGAAATATTTTTGTGAACTGTGGTTTAAAATAATGTCAGTCAGTTGTGACCTGGACATTTTTGTTCTACTTTAGTATACTGTGCTATGAAATTATTTCAGTGGAAATAAACTATAGCTATAGGATCCCTAACATCTAGTAACATTTAAAAATGTATGTAAAAAGGCTAAAGCTATATTTCCCATATAATTATATATTTTTAAACCACAGTACAATAATCCTACAGTATGATGCAGGATATTTCATAATCTATAGTATTTGCAGAAATAACATTCCTTAGGGCAAACCTAGACCTAAATCATGCTGGTCTCTCTTTATCTTACATAATTCTTTTTATAGTTTCTTGTTATGTCCTGTTTTCATTCAAAATTTATATTTTAATCAAGAATGTTTCTAAAACCATAATGATAGAATTTTTCTACATGTATTTGGGTGGTTTAATTGGTATCTGCCTGTTGCTTCCATCTCTTTGGTATCTTTGACTGACTAACATCAGTTTTCCAAGTATGGTTCCCAAACCAATAGCATCAGCATTACCTAGGATCTTGTTAGAAATTCACAAATCTTGGTCTAACCCTGACTTACTGACCTCATATCTTCAGTTTGGTTCAATATATATTAAAATTTAAAAAGCACTGCTGCAACTGTACCACTATTTAATCTACGTCTAAAGAGCGCCTTGGTTTGGCTGAGAGTTGATCATGGGTTTTCCTTGTACCACAGCTAGGGGTGGGAGCATGTGAACTAGCCATGGCCAATCAGAGCACCAGAACCTAAGACCTGCTGGTGTGATTCAGAGATGGTTAAATGACCCAGCCAGTGCAAATCAGCATCTCCCATGAAAACTGTGGCAGGACTATCAAAAGCAGCTCTCTTTCTGTTAAGGTTGCTCAGTTTCTAGAATTAAGTTTCATAATCCTAATGCCAACATTTTCAGTACACAGAGTGAGTCTGCCTAAGAATGAAGTCAACACAGAAGAAATTAAAGCCAACAACAGATGGGGAAGGAGGAATAGGAGACAGAAAAGAGAAACAGGAGAAGAGGAAGGGAAAGGAAAAGGAAAAAAATATCATTAAGCTCCTAAAAGCTTCTGGGCCTTAAGCCAGCATTACCTATGGGATTTCTTAATTATATAAGTCATTAAATTCCATTTCTTAAGTTAGTGTTGGCTTTCCGACACTTGCAAATGCATGTGTCCTAATCGTATAGATGATAAAAGTGTTTCCGTGAGAATTTTAATTACTAAACTACCAGTCTGTGGTCTCTTAGTGTTCCTTACATTTAGAAACATGCTTTGGTTGTCAGTCTTAGCCTAATTTACTCCCTAATGTATTCAACAAAGCAAGTTCATGTTTTAAATTCCTGAATCTCAAAACATGTGCTTTTCTTAAATAATTAAAGATGTAGTTGCTAGTGATCTTGCTATAATGGCTGTCTTGACAAAAATGCCAGGGATTGGTGTATTTACTTAGTTATTAAAAAATGCTTAGCCTGAACTACTTCTTATTATCTTAATGATTTTAAATACCTTAGCATTTCCTGAAAATCTGTTTGATGATACTGACATAGTACAAGTAAACAGATGTAAAGAATACAGATGGAAAAAACAGATCTTCCTTTTCACCCTTCTTATTCCTTGCTTTCCTAGACCAAATAGTGGGCATCATCAAATACGAAAGCCTATATTTTTAAATTGCATTGGAATTAAAAATTAGATTAACTTCTAGATTGTTTGGAGTCAGGAGAAATAGCAATATACCTAGATTTTGCTGAAAAAAAAAATACATATATGTACATGCCAGGCTTTTGAGTGTTGATCCAGGCTAATAGCTATACTAGCTCCTAAACCTCAAAAGAGATGCTCTCCTTACTTACCTCCTTAAAATCAATTTTAAGTTACAAATATTTTCCAGAGAAGAGCAAGGTCTAATTTTCATTCAGTCAGTCATCAAACATCTGTTGAATACTTGCAGCGTTTTTAAGTTCTGTAGTTAGAGCTGGGGATAGGAAAATGGTTGTCATTATCCTTCTAAAATACAATGTGATCGATAGGTTAGTGGAGCAGTTGGGTGTTGAAGAGGTCTGGGAGGAAGAGGCCTTAGAAACCATCCCTGGAGTTTTATCAGAATATCCAGAAGCCTGGATTTTCTCTGTTTCCACTCCAATCTGAGGATGTATCAAAATTTGGAGTGAAGTTTTCTAGGGCCTGGTTCCTTCCAATATACTCTAACTTGCTTGGACTCCTCACCCCACCATTTCATGGTGTTTACAACAGGGTGTTCTAGGAGCAGAGATGATGGGGCAGTTAGGTTGTACAGACTAGAGTTGGAGAACTCAGGCAAATTTTGAAATGCTATTATGATTATTAAACTTGTATTTGAGATGGGTCTTGAAGGGTCAGAACAATAAAAGAAGGTAGAGAAATAGAGGAAAGATCATTTCAGCTTGTGGAAATTGAGGCACAATAAATATTAAGCTTTTGTATATGTCACACATTTCTCAGGTCATAGACAAGAAGATAAAAGACAGAGATGACATGATTTCCATATGGTTTTGTAGGTCATGAGAGATGGGGCTGGTATGTGAATCCCAGCTTTACTGTCCCAACAGTGTGCTCTAGACCTCTACACTTGGCTTCCATAAAGGTAGGTATTTAGGGAATAATGTTCAGTTTGATGTACCAGGGTCACTACTCATCGTGGTTTATGAGGGCTGTCTGGAAAGTATCCAGCCATATAATATGAACAGTAGAGGCATTTGTGGCTGGATGTTTTCCGGACAGCCCTCATATATGCTCCTGTGCCCCCCATATGCCCTGTTCTCTAATATATTAATGTTGGGTTTTCTACTCTTTCACAGCCTACTGTCTAAAAGCACTTTCCTCAAAATTCTTTGTTTCCTATGTCCTAATTCTGTCTCATAGTGAGTTCTCCGTGTGTATGAGTTCTCTGTGTATGTATATACACATATGTATGTATATGTGTGCATGTATACACACACATTCATACAAGTATATGTGCTGAGTCCTCTAGTTGCTTCTGTCAGTATATATCCTATCACCAGGCAAATGGGATGTTTTTGACATGGCACATGCCATGTGCTAATTCATAGACATATACCTAACAGCTTATTGAACTTGTGGATGAATGAACACCAATGAAATAATCCTTTGGAATGACCATGTCTTTGAGATGGAATTCAGATGGTTTGGTTTTTTTAAAATAGATTTTGTATGCAATATCTACCTTGTAGAGAGAATAGAAGTGTAGTCTCAAACGTTGTTTTACATGTGAAAAAGACTTCCTTTGCTCTCACTTTTCATGAACTGCTTTATTTAGTCTCAGATTCATTATCTAAATCCTTTGACTTTTTGTTATCCACGTCTCAATTTTATTGCATGTGATCTCAAAGAAGCAGAGGATGTGTCAAATATTAACAGAGAATGAGTGTGTGGTTGTTATCTAGCTCTGTATGCATATCCACCTCCCTGCTCACAGAAACTCTGAAAGATGCAGCATCACCCATCTTGAAAATACCACACACTCTCTGGACAGCTCGTCCTCCTCTCTGCTTGTCACAGAGGGCTGTAACTGCAATGAGATATGAATTAAAGGGATGAAAAGGGATATATTTTTAAAGGTATTTTTTATGCTTGAAAATCTGTATGTTTATTGTAGCTAAATGTTACATACAGCTCATTGAAAAATAATTCAGACTGTGAAAGGATGATCTTTAATATATGCTAAGGTCAATGAGACACATGAGAAATCCTCAGTAAATGTTAGTTATGTAAAGCGAAGCTGTTTATACAGCTTTCATTTATTTGCACTTCTGTTCCCATGGTGAAAACATTTGATACCATAAGTGAGTGTGACTTTTTCATTTTAATCAGTTCTTCTTTAGGGGCCCAGGCCATCTCGTATTTTCCACTCCCTGCTTGTTTATTATTTTATAAGAAAAAGAGTTATTGTTATAGAGCTTAAATGAGAAAAAGGATTGTTTTGCCTAAATTGGCTTTAGGAAGGTATTTTTATACTATTTTTCCATTGAAACATGGTTAAAAACTAAGCAATTTCAAGGGAAAAGTCCAAAGGAAACATAACCCCAAATCCCAGTTGAGAATCAGACACTAATTCAGTGGGAGATGTTTATTAGCACGTTCCACGTATATTATCACTTAGGGAGATTCTGTGAGACTGTACATTTTTAAAATTCTGCATGTGCTGCTCTATCCATTTGCTTCCCTTCTGGCTACCTCCCTTCCGGAAGTAGACTTGTGGCCTGGTGAATATAATTTCTGTCTGTAGGATCCTATTTTCTCATGTAAATGGCTTGCATTAATAAAAACCAAGCCAGCTCTACTTCTACATGGTAGACAAATATGAGAAGCTTTCTACAGACATGGCAGAGGGAAAGGGGAAGGGTGAGGAGGGAGAGGAATCATTCTAATTATGGCTAGTCTTAACAGAAGCAGAGGAGCTACTCTAAAGGAAGAGAAATCCTGTCAGCATCAACCATTTCTTTCTCTTTTTTTGGCCAGAATTTGCAGAGTACAGAAATTGTGCTTACATTTGTCGGGAGCTTCTGAAGTGAGAAAAGATAGTTTTAGGCTTAGCTAGAATTTTTTAAGTTGATGCTAATAAATTTTCATTTATTCTCAACAAGATCGTTTTGTTGGTTTTGATAGCGTTAATGTTACTAGTTATCCCAACCATTTGACCAGATCCCTCTTAGTAGACAAGATACTGTCTAAAGCCCTGAGCATTTAATATATGCAGAAATAAATGTAAGAATTATTAGGTCAAGTCCCTACATATATATGTACAGTCTTACGACGTACGCCATTTGAACTGCATTTTTTTCAGCTATAAGCTCCCTTTTTTCAAAGTGAAGACTTTAGTAAAAGTAATCAGTTAATAACATAAGCCTGGAAGAAGAGCAGAGAGGTTAAAGTGGAAAATAAGGACAGTTTTAGATTTATAGAACAATATGGAGTGTTCCCATATTCTATACCTGGATTTCTCTATTGTTAACATCTCATATTACTATGGTTAGCAACTTGCCACAACTAATGAAGCAATATTATTACACTATTATTCACTAAAGTCTATACTTTATTCAGATTTCTTTAATTACCAAATGTCCTTTTTCTGTTCCAGAATCCTGAGTTTCATGATACCACATATATTTAATTGTGATGTCTCCATATCTCCTCTTGGCTGTGCTAGGTTTTACTTTCCTCTCAGGATTAGACTTTAATAATGAGAAAAACCAGAGTTAAAGCACCATTCTCATCACAGCATATTAAGGACACACGCTCTTAATATAACATCACTCTTGATGTTAACCTTGAGTTCCTCGCTGACGTAGTTGTCAGATTTCTCCACTATAATGTTACTCTTTTTTTCCCTCTTTCCATCTATGGAAGGGTGTTGTAGCTCACACTGGGGAATGGGGAATTACGTTCCACCTCTGTGAATGGGGAGTATAATATAAATTATTTGGAATTCTTCTGGATGGGAGATTTATCTCTTCTCTTGATTTATTTGGTCATTCATTTATGTCAGTATGGACTTGTGGATATTTATTTTATATTTTGTATTATCTGATATGAGTTTATTGTTTTGTTCAAATATGTTTCAGCAATTGGGAGCTCCTTCTATTACATTCCTTTGACATAGCATCATTGTGGTTTTTGGGGGGCTTGTTTTTTGGGAGGCAGGGGTTAGCATGACAAGATGCTTCAAGTGCATCTTGTATATCCACTGACCCACCCAGCCCTCTAGATAATCATTTCCCTAAAAAGCCCTATTTCCTTTCATTGGAGAATTGTGCTAGAACCCAAGATCTTTGCCCTAGTTGTGCTCATTGCTACTGGAGTGTCAACATTACTAGGCCCTCTCAGCTGACAGAGAAAGGAAGTTTTATGTGTGTAGTAATACTTGTATATACACATTTAAAAAGTAATTATATTAAGCTTAACATGAGTTTATACTGATTTCTTCAACTTTAATCTATTTCCACGTGGGTCATTCTATACTTCTGCCCACACTTATCTCTAATCTCCCACTGCAACAGTGAGAAACTTGGCCCCTAATATCTGCGATCCTTTACGCCCACTTGATTACTGTAGCTTCATAGTAAGTCTTGAAATCGAATAATGTGAGTCCTCCAGGGTTTTTGTTCTTCAATATTGTGCTGATCCTTCTAGATCATTTGCTTTTCCATATAAATTTTAGAAACTATGTTGATCTCTTTTTCATTTTTGATATTGGTAATTTGTGTCTTCTCTCATTTTTTCTTGGTTGGCTTGATCACAATTTTATCAATTTTGTTTGGTCTTTTTAAAGAACTAGATTTTAAAATCATCTTCTCTGGGGTGTTCCTGTTTTTTTAATTTCATTGATTTCTACTCCAATTTGCGTTACTTCTTGCTTTTTTCTCCCTGCTGCTTTAGGCTTTGATTGCTCATTTTTTTTTCTAATTTCCTAAAGTCAAATCTTAGATTGTTGATTTCAGATCTTTCTTACTTTCTAATATAAGCACTTAATGAGTTAATGCTATAAACTACCCTTGGTACACTGCTTTTCCTGCAACCACCAAATTTTGATGTTCTGTTTTTATTTTTATAGTTTAAAATATTTTAAAATTTATTTTGGGACTTCTTTTTTTTAAATTCATTTTTATTGTTAGACTTATTGGGGTGACATTTGTTAGCAAGGATTACATAGGTTTCAGGCATACAATTCTACAGTGCATTGTCAGCTTGTATAATAAGTTCACCACCCAGTGTGACTTCTCTTTCCATCACCTTGTATTTAGCTTCCCCTCCCTCCTCTCTCACCCCCTCCCCTTTCTCCCCTCCCTAACCCACTTGTCCCCAAATAAACATGAAACTATTGATTGTGTCCATGGGTTATTTGTTTGTTGATTCACTTATTTTCTCTTTGTTGCTTTCTGTTTTATATTCCGCATATGAGTGAAGTCATACAGTTCTTTGTTTTTTTCTGTCTGGCTTATTTCACTAAGCATGATGATCTCCAGGTCCATCCATGTTGTTGCAAATGGCAGTATTTCATCTTTTCTTACAGCTGAGTAATATTCCATTGTGTATATGTACCACAGCTTCTTTATCCAGTCATCTGTCGTAGGGCACTTTGGTTGTTTCCATGTTTTGGCCACTGTGAACAGTGCTGCAATGAACATTGGGGTACATAAGTCTTTGCGGACAAAGGTTTTCGAGTTCTTTGGGTAGATCCCCAGAAGGGGGATTGCTGGGTCAAATGGTAGCTCCATTCCCAATATTCTGAGGAACCTCCACACTGCCTTCCACAGTGGTTGTACCAGTTTGCACTCCCACCAGCAGTGTACCAGAGTTCCTTTTTCCCCACATCCTCTCAGCACTTGTTATTCCTTGTCTTGTTGATAATAGCCATTCTCACAGGTGTGAGGTGGTATCTCATTGTGGTTTTGATTTGCATTTCCCTGATAGCTAATGAGGATGAGCATTTTTTCATATGTCTGCTGGCCATTTGCATTTCTTCATGGGAGAAGTGTCTGTTTAGTTGTTTGCCCACTTTTTAATTGGGTTGTTTGGTTTTTTGTTGTTAAGTCTTATTAGTTCTTTATGTTTTTTAGATATTAGACCCTTATCTGATGCATTATTTGCAAATATTTTCTCCCATTCAGTTGGCTGTCTCTTTGCCTTGTTGATGGTTTCTTTTGCTGTGCAGAGGCTTTTTAGTTTGATATAGTCCCATTCATTTATTTTTTGCTTTTACTTCCCTTGCCTTTGAAGTGAGGTTCATGAAGTCTTCCTTGAGTCCTAGCTCTATAAGCTTAGTATATTTTGGGACTTCTTTAGAAGTATGTTTTTAATTTCCAAACATTTGAGGATTTTCCAAGTTATCTCTCTATAACATATTTCTAGTTTAATTCCATTGTGATTTGAGAATATACTTTGTATTATTTTTTTAATGTGTTTTATGGCCTCAAATATGGTATATTTTGGTGAATGATGCAGTAATCGTGAGAGAAAAGTATATTTTGCTGTTGAATGAAATATTCTATATATGTCAATTAGATCAAGTTGATTGATAGTGCTGTTCAGGTCATCTGTCTCCTTACTGATTTGCTCCTGTCTGATCTATCAAATAGTGAAAAAATTGTCGAAGTCTTCATTAAGAACGAATTTGTCTATTTCTCCATTTAGTTCTATCAGTTTTGCCTCATGTATTTTCATGCTTTTGCTCTTTTGGGGGGGTACATATACAATTATAATGACTATATCTTCTTGGAGAATAGATTCTTTACTGTCATGCAATGTTCCTACTTATCTCTGAATATTTTCCTTATTCTGAAATCCTTTTTGTCTGAAATCAATATTTCTTACTCCAGCTTTTTAAAAATTAGTGTTGGTACAGCATCTCTTCTCCATCCTTTCACTCTTAAACTATGACAGTTTTTATATTTAAAGTAGGATTTTGCAGACAACGTATAGTTGGGTCACTTTAATTTTAAGTCCACTCTAACAACCTCTGTCTTTCAATTAGTTTATGGAGACCATTCAGGTTTTAAGTAGTTATTGAAATAGTGGGACTGGTATTTATCATATTTGAAACTCTTTTTATTCATTTGATTTATCTCCCGTCTTTCTGACTTCTCTGGTTTTAATTGATCAGTTCAAATGATCTTATCTCCTATCTCAGCATATTGATTATATTATTGACTGTTCATTGGTTGCCCTACAATGTATGACTTACATTTTTATCTAAGTCTACTTTCAAATAACACTAAGCTCTTAAGATATACTACAGGAATTTACACTCTCTTTCTCCCTCTTTCTCCTATCACATTGCTGTTATTCATTTCACCCAATACATTGTTATTACTATTTTTAAAAGTTATCCCATGGACACAATCGATAGTTTAATGTTTATTTGGGGACGAGTGGGTTAGGGAGGGGAGAAAGGGGAGGGGGTGGGAGAGGAGGGGGGGAAGCTAAATATAAGGTGATGGAAAGAGAAGTCACATTAGGTGGTGAACTTATTATACATCAAGTTGACAATGCACTGTAGAATTGTATGCCTGAAACCTATGTAATCCT
>PVJL010018080.1:0-16813 GCA_004026885.1 Lyroderma lyra
TGAACCTGGAGATCATCATGCTAAGTGAAATAAGCCAGACAGAAAAAACAAAGAACTGCATGATTTCACTCATATGCGGAATATAAAACTGAAAGCAAAGAAAAAAAGAACTGAACAAACAAATAACCCATGGACACAATCGATAGTTTAATGTTTATTTGGGGACGAGTGGGTTAGGGAGGGGGGAAAGGGGAGGGGGAGGGAGAGGAGGAGGGGAAGCTAAATATAAGGTGATGGAAAGAGAAGTCCCATTAGGTGGTGAACTGATTATGCATCAAGTTGACAATGCACTGTGGAATTGTATGCCTGAAACCTATGGAATCCTTGCTAACAGATGTCACCCCAATAAGTCTAACAATAAAAAAAATAAAGTATGTTTTAAGAATTAAAAGGGGCTTTTTTTTGCATTAGATAAAGAAAGATGTGATCTGTCTCTCATTTTCTAGGTATAACCTAGCTTCCTTAGCAAACAACCTGTGCCTGACTGATCCAGTTTTTCTGTTAGGGCTTAGTTTTCATGGGCAAGAAGGCCCACTTAAGATGGACTCATTTAATTTTGTTGAAATATTAGAGTAGGCATTCATTTATCTGATGATGTTAGTAAACTGCACACTACTCTGTGCTAGTGAAAACTATACCTGTAAACCTCTTTCCCAGCAGCCTACGTTATTAGACTAGAAGATTCTAAATATGAAATATGTTACTTTCTTGTAAAGGAGCTCAAATAAGAAAACTCTGCCACAGTGAGGTTATAAATGGCTTATCATGGCATTTCTACTCTAAAGTTGTTAGGTAGAAAATTCTACAGAAATTGAGCTACTAAAATTGTCCAGTATCTTGTGCTTTAAATAAGTGAGAGATCTGCATCAATCACGAATTTGATGGTTTCTGTCTCTTTTTAGTTTAACTGCTTGAACTATCACCACATAAGAAGACAATACAAATGTGGTAGGGAAAAGGGGGCAGGGAGTGTGAGTAATAAAGAAGCCCCCACGCATTTTAGTTGTCTTTACTTTGGAACCAGATTTCCTGGATTCAAACCTTGGTTTTGCCACTTAGCTGTGTGATATTGGGCAACTTATTTAACCTCTCTGTGCCTATTTCTTCATCTGTCAGAGAGGAGACAATAGTATCTATTTCACTGATTTGAATATATGAAGCACCTAAAAATATTAGTTACAGAGTATGCGCTGTGTATTAGCTACAATTAATTATTACTCTTAGTAAATCAGAAAATCTAATTAATGAAAGTTAAACCTCGCTTTAAATATTTTTATTTTTTAAAAATTATTAAAATATAGCTAACATATAATATTATATTAGTTTCAGGTGTACACCATAGTTATTCAACATTTATATACCTAAAGAAGTGATTACCAGGACAAATCCAGTAACCATCTTCCTAAATTATATAAATATCTAACCACTATACTGTACACATGAAACTGACATAAAATAATATTGAATGTCAACTGTTTTTGAAAAATTAAAAATGGGGAATATAGACAAAAAGTTCAAATTTCTAGTTATAAAATAAATAATTTCAGAAAAAGACATTAAAAAAGCACTGCCGGTGGGAATGTAAGTTGGTACAGCCAGTATGGGAAACAGTATGGAGGTTCTTCAAAAATTAATAATAGAGTTACCGTATTACCCAGCAATACTTTTTCTGGGTATCTACCCCCAAAATTGAAAACATTTATCCATAAAGTTATATGTACCCCAATGTTCATTGCAGCATTGTTCATGGTGGCCAAGACACGGAAATACCGAAGGGGCCTGTGACAGATGCCTGGATAAAGAAGCTGTGGTGCATACACACAATGGAATGTTACTCAGCTGTAAGAAAAGATGACATACTGCCATTTATGATAACATGGATGAATCTTGAGATCATTATGCTAAGCAAAATAAGTCAGACTGAAAAAAGTCAAGAAACATAGGACTTCACTCATATGAGGAATATAAAACTGAAAGCAACATATGAACAGGCAAAAACTCATAGATACACACAGCAGTTTAGTGGTTAGCAAAGGGTAAGGGGTTGGGGGTGGTAGAAGAGGGGAAAGGAGGTCAAATATGTGCTGACAGGAGGAGAATGGACTCTGGGTGGTGAACACACAATGCAACACATAGATGATGTATTGTAGAATTGTATTCCTGAAATCTATATAATTTTATTAACCAATGTTATCCCAATGCATTTAACAAAATATAAAACTGTCTTTGTAATATGTGACTTTATAAACACTGGTTTTGGCGTAAGCCTTTAACTGACAAAATAAATGGTAATATAGAAATTTCAGAAAACATTCACACATGGTGTTCTATTGTAACTTAATGAATAGAGTTTCTTAGATGACATATTTCCTGGAAGTCTCCTTTACCTCAAGCCTTTTTATGCATGTGTTTGTGAATAAAATTAGGAGACACACACACAATTTTTTATTGGTTTTTTTTCCATTTAACATTAGAGGATATTCATTGATATATTTTGATTGGCTTTCTTGTTAAGTTTTCTAGGGACTGTTTTAAAAAACAGTACAGTAGATTCTCTATTAACCACAACTGAAACAACTGGCATTCTCAAGCAACCAGCAAGAGAACTGAAGAAATACTACTATTAGTACATTCATCCAGCATGGGTACCAGTTAACTTAGACTTTGTAGGTAAGACTGTTCCCAGGGAAAAATAAGACAAGGTCTTTGACCATATTAAACTGAATCTAAAATAACTTCTCATATCACAAAAGAGTTGTGACTGAGGGCAAAGAAGACTCAGAAAAAGGACACTGTTATGAAGTTAAAACTTTCCCATCAACACTACCCAGTACACATTTACTTATTTGTATTTCATTGACTACCTTCATGTCAAATAATCTTATCTGCTTATGAAACAGTTTCCATAGCACATGAGCACAAGAGAGGTGGGGATTCTGAATGGCTTTTTAAAAAAATTTTTAGATTCATTGGGGTGACATTAGTTAACAAGAATTATGTAGGTTCCAGGTGTGCAATTCTACAGAGCATCATCTATGTGTTGCATCATGTGTTCACCACCTAGAGTCAGTTCTATTTCCATCACCGTATATTTGACCCCCTTTACCCCCTTCTCCCAGCCCCTCCCCACTTGCTCTCAGGCAACCACTAAACTATCGATTGTGTCCATGAGTTTTTGTTTCTCAGTTGCTTTCAGTTTTATATTCCACCTATGAGTGAAGTCATATGGTTCTTGATTATTTTCTGTCTGGCTTATTTCACTTAGCATGATGATGTCCAGGTCCATCCGTTTTGTCATAAATGGCAGTATTTCATCTTTTCTTACAGCTGAGTAATAGTCCATTGTGTGTATGCACCACAGCTTCTCTATCCAGGCATCTGTCGCAGGGACCTTTGGTTGTTTCCATGTTTTGGTCACTGTGAACAGCGCTGCGATGAACATTGGGGTACATACGTCTTTGCGGACTAAGGCTCTCAAGTTGTGGGGGTAGATACTCAGAAGGGGGATTGCTGGGTCGTATGGTAGCTCCATTCCCAGTTTTCTGAGGCACCTCCACACTGCCTTCCACAGCGGTTGTACCAGTGTGCACCCCCACCAGCAGTGTGTGAGGGCGCCTTTTTCTCCACAGCCTCTCCAGCACGTGTTGTTCCTTGTCTTGTTGATGACAGCCAGTGAATGGCTTTTGAGAAGCTCTAGTGTCTATAACATTACTTCACATTGTTTCAGATTTTCACTGAAAAAACAAAACAAAACAGGGGGGTTCCCTGGTGGTGTAGTGGCTAGGCTTTGGCGCTCTCAATGCTGTGGCCTGGGTTCAATTCCCAGACAGGGAGCTACTCCCCCACCCCACCCAAAAAAAAGAAAACTGTTTAAAGTTTTAAAACCCTGGGTCATTGCATTGCCATCTTTAGTTACAAACTATAAACCTGTCATTTAAGAGCATTTTCAATGAACACTTCTCTTCAGTAATAGTTACCTTCAGTGACTGTTTTAATTTATTGCTTTGTTTAGAAATGTATTCAGGGGCAGAGACTGCCATTAGATTTCCATGTGGTGAGTATCTTATATGGAATTAAAAGCTTAAATACAGTCTATCTTAGTCAACTGAACAGTGATTAAATCCCTACCAACTGACAGGCATTGTGCTAAAGATCAGGCTGAAAGGTTACTTTTTAAAGACCTTGAGGACTGCCAAGTCACATTTCTATTTTCCAAGTAATATAGACACCATGTGTCTCTTAACCTAATTCTACTCCTTGAAAATTAACCTAATTCCTCAATAATAACTTTTTTCAGGGGGAAGATCACTTCAGTTTAGCAAATCTAACTTCAGTGACAAGTAATCCTTCTCCCTTCCTGACCTCTTCCATTTTTCCTCCACATTGTTTGCTTTATCCTTTATCTTCTATATAGAAACCTTGTTTCTAATGCCTTATTCTCATGGAAAAGCTGGAGAAACTCAAATTGATTTATTGGAACTTTATCATTCCAAACAAATGCGATAACATCAAGTTTTCCCCCCAAAACTGATAATTCTGTTAATTCAAAAATAAGCACTATAGAGAGATGGTAGATAGATGGTAGATAGATAGATGATAAATTCATACATCCATACATACATCCATACAAGTACATACATACACACACTCGCATACAATATGAATGAAAATACACCTAAACATCCAATGGATTCAAGTAACTGTTTCCTTTGGAGAAAAATTGCAGGGTAATGTTATTAAACTATGAAAAATATTTATTAATAGTTTAGTTATATAAATGTTTGAAAATAGAGCTGAGACACCTATGCAAGATTAACAATAGCTCTCAAGGTGAGAAGATACAGATAATATACATTTAACCAATTGCTGCTTTAGGTGACATTAATAATATATTTCTAAGTGCGAACAACCTATGTTTCTTCATAGCTGTGTAAACCTGGAAACACTTCATTCGTTGATTTCCTATTTTTAGAATTCTTGACATATTAAATTTTCTGAGGAAGAATTGCATATTCATGTATTCACATTCATTTTTTGAACTAGCACTTATTTAGGACCTACAGTGTCCAGACATTTTATATTAATCACTTCTTATAATGAAATGTAATCACAGCAACACTACGAAGCAAGTATTACTATTCCTGTTGAAAGGCAGAGACGTGAATATGCCTAGTCACACAGCTTAAGAAGTGAGAGAGACAGGAGTTAAACCTAAGTCTGTCTGACTTCAATATATTTGTTCTTGCCAATATATGTTGGTCATCTTGTGCTTATATTAATGGTATTTAAAATCCCACTTAAAATGGTGTAAGGAGGCAAAGAATAACCATATGGAATATTGATATTATTTTACCAATCAATAAATACTTTCCTTTGCTTTTATGTGGAAAGATATACAATATGAGTCTTGCAGTTGGTTAAATATATTTGCTTAATACAATATACATTGACGTTAATGGTGAAACATTTTAATCATTCCCTTTTTACAGCTAGGGAAAACTGAAGTATGCTTGCTGTCACCACTTCTTTTCAGCATTGTATTGGAGTTCCTAGGCAATGCAGTAAGGCAAACAAACAAACAAACGAGCAAAAAGAAACAAAAAAACACAAAGTTATAAGGTCGAAAAGGAAGAAATGACTATTATTAGTCATAGATTCTTTAATTATCTACATAGAAAACAAAAAGAATCTATGGATAGATTATTAATAAGAGAGTTTAGCAAGCTTGTTAAATAAAAGATCAATTTATAAAATTAATTTTTACCTTATAATTTGGCAGGAAATTATTATGAAATAAAATTTAAAAATGATACCTTGGAATAAATAAAAGATTGGCAAGATCTTTAAATTGGTCAGGGTAATGCTAGGCTATACAGTGGTGCCACATAATCCCTGAAATCTCCATATTGTGACACAACACAGATTTATTTCTGGTTCCATTTACAGTTAATGTGAATCACATTGCCCTCTGGTACAATTTTCCTTCAAGAGAAGACTCAGGATTTTGGGAAGATTCTGACTTGTGGCAATCCCATCTGGAATATGTGGTCATGGAAGGGAGAGAAGGGAATGGAGGAGGTTAAGTGGCTCTTAACTGCCCAATCACTCTAAACTATCTTCAAAGGAGGATGAGAAATGTAGAGCCGAACATGGATATTTACAGAGAATTATCTGTCTGTGCTAAAAAGTATAAAATTATTGAAAAGCATAAATAAAATGTAAATAAATGAAACCGTATACCATGTTCATGGATAGGAAAGTGGAATAGAATATGATGCAATTCCAATTAAAGTCAAAACAAAGATTTATGTGTGTGTATTTATATGGAACTTGAGGAGTTAATTTAGACAATTTTGAAGAAGAAATTGAGATTAAGGGACTGGCTCTTACAGATATGAAAACATGTCACAAATGTAATGGTGATGAAAATAATGTGGTATTACAGAATAAACAAAAATATCAATGAAATCAGAGTCCAGATATAGAATATAATATTTGATAATAAAAGTATTTCAAGTTAGTGTGAAAGGGATGAAATAGTCAATGGTATCAGGTAAATTGGCTATTCATATGTAAAAAGTAATAGTAGATTTGTATCTCATATAATGCCCTGAGATAAATTTCAGGTAGATTAAATAGCTAAAGGTTAAAAAATACTGCAGAGGTATTTGGACACAGAGTTCAGAAGCCACAAAGGAAAATAATGAGTGATTTGACAACCTTGAAAGTCAAAATTTCTGACATATCACCCCACTAGCAATGTCAAAATGTAGAGTGGGAGAAATATTTACAACATATATTAAAGAATTAACCTGTAGATATAAGAAGAATTCTTACAAATAATAATAGTGGCAAGGGCATGAATTGGAAAACCACATAGAAGGTCATTCAAAATCACTAATAAACATGCTCAGATGCATAAGTAATGAGGGAAATGCAAAGTATAACAATATGATAGCATTTTTTTGGCTGATCACATCATCAGACAGTAAAAGAATAAAAATATCCAGTATTAATGAGAATGCAAGTTGATAAAGCCTCTTTGAAATACCATTTGACAGTCTCTATCAAAATTACAACTGTGCTTGTTCTTTAACCAGGAATTTGCTTCTAAGAATCCATTCATCAGACATATATATGTGAACAGAGATAAACGTATGAGATGTTCATTGAATCCTTGCTTACAATAGCGATAAAAGTGGAAACACCTAATTGTTCATTAATAATTACTGGTTAAATAAATTTCATACCATTGAAAAGTATGCAGCAATTAAAAAGAGAGAACCAAATTTTTATGTATTGGTATTTTATGATGTCTACACTATATCTTCTGTGATGAAAGCCAGTTACAGAACTGGCTTTTTAAAAAATTAAAACATTGTATACATATATTCCACATGTCTCTTTCTGTGTTTGCATAGAAAAATGTCTGAATGAAGACAGCAAACAACAGTTTAACATTTGTAGAGGAGTGATACTGGAAGGGGTGGTGAATATCTCAAAAAAGTCAAAAAATTTTAAAAATTATAAAGGAAAGAAGATTATTTGTGAAATCACACAATTCCAAGGTAACTGTTGTTACCATTTTGTGCGCACTCTTCTAGAGTTCGGACTATGTACACATATGCATATACACTTGTCTCTGTCTTTTTTACACAAAATGACCATCTATGCAATTGAACTGAGATAGTTTTCCAAGAAGTTTGTATACGCAGGTCAATGTTTTTATAGACAACACCTGCAGAATGTTCAGTCTGGACTGCAACATGAACAGAAAAAGAATGCAATGTTTCTTTTTGCAAAACGTATTTAAATTGTTGATATACACCCAAGTAAGTTTTGTTACCACAAATAGAATCATTAGTAGAATATCTATTGTTTGTTCAAGTAAGGGCACAAGCAGTACTTTCTAGTCACGTGCCCTTTGATCAGACCTCCTATGCAGGAAGCCACTGCATCTGTTTGGATCTTCCTTGTCAGATCATAAGTCTCAATTACCTCAGAGATTTACAGTATTTCTATGAAGTTTCCATTTCAGTCTGTGATGCATTGAAATATGGCCCTGAAGCCTGTAAATAAAGATAGTGGTGGAATTCATAACAAATGCTTTCTGAACAAACAAAGCTTGAATTTTACAAGCCTCCTGAATTTCCTGTGTCTAAATGACAGGTATTCAAAACAGTTTACTTTATAAACTGCAACTTGGAGACTGTACTGTGCTGTTTCTCTTGGGATTGAAGCTGAATATTTAGATTTAATTGTGTCTTTTAATGGAATCATATTGGAATAATCATAATGGAACTTTTCAACAAGTAGGTTAAAATATCTAAAACCATTAACAGCTGGTAATGAGAGAAACTGTGGCCTGAGTAACTGGGCACAACTAGAAAATAAGACTTCAGGTTGACCAGAGTTTCCCAGCACACCTGCTGCGTGCACTCACGGCGAAGGGAACTGTAACCTGGCCATTAGGAAGCCTGGGTCCTAATCCCAGCTCTGTCCTTCATCATGCAACAGTAATGCTGCCTTTTATTGAGGGTTTCGTATGGATCTTCTCATATTCATTCTGACAAAAATCCTATGGAGCAGGTATTACACTATCATTATTCACATTTAATAAACAAGGAAACAACGCTACAGCAGCTGAAATAACTTGCCGAGAGCTGCAGCTAACTAGGGGTGGAACGAGAATCAATGCTGCTCCCTCTGACGTCAGAGCCACACGTGAAACGCAGCCATGCATCGGTTCACTTTTCCATTTCTGAGGTAGTCTTACACAGATATTTATTTTATTTTGTTATTTTTTATTGTTTATTTTTGAATTTTTTACATTTATTTTCATTGTTAGACTTATTGGGGTGCCATCTGTCAGCAAGGATTACATAGGTTCCAGGTGTACAGTTCTACAGTGCGTCGTCAACGTGTTGCATAGTAAGTTCGCCACCTAACTTGTCCTTTACTTCCACAATCATTTTAGAATTGCTTTATTTTCGACTTGGCCTTTATTGGTACTGGTTCTACTGTACCCCAGCCACCTCTCTCTGCCTACAAATTAACAGTGTAGGCAGTGATATGCACCACTTGGCAACATCTAGGAACCCCTACTTAAAAGAATTGTTTGGTGAAGCAAAGAACCACTCTGTACTGGTCAAAATGTGCTCTATAAATGTAGGTCTTCTTAGACAGTGCTCTTTCAAAACAGGACTGCCCGAAAATGCCTAGATGCAAACATCTTAGACGTTAATAAACATTACAGCTTTGTTCTTGATATTTCTCTAATTAACAAAGTACAGAGTAAAGTAGGTTATCTAAGTTACAAGAATATAAGTTTTCCCACTGCATGGGATTTCCATTTTTTTTAAATTGAAGGAATAGAGCTAGAGATGGGGGCGGGGGGAGGAAGTGAGGAGAGGAGGAGACAGAAAGACAGGCTCTGTAAACATGTTTATTTTTTCTAAACTTCTTCTGCCAAAAAGGCTGCTCAGCAAAGCTCTTTTCCCCTCTGACCCTAGAAGCCACAGACCAAAGGAAATAAACTCAAATGTGTTATTTTTATAGCCCACAGTTTCCAAACTTTGGAAAACAAAATATACAGGACAGGACTGAATCCTGTAACTCCCCTTTTTCAGAAATAGGAAAGAGCAGACATGCTGAAAAGTAACACACTACCTATAGTTAATTACTATTATTAATCAGTAGGCTTTTACCTGTCATTTAAAAATTGTTATGAAAAAATTTAAGCACAAATATACAAAATAGAAACAACCTCCCATATAACATAACCTACATTTAACCATTGTTATCATTTTGTTATATTTGCTTCACACATTTTTAAAAAATCTAACAGAATGCTTTATAAAATTAACATTATCAGGCCCAACGGTTCATATGAATTCCTTAATATCAATTAACACCCAGGAAATAAATGTTCCATCCCCCGATTGGCTATTTTTTTTTTTTTCTTTTTTAAAGTTTCACTTCTTCAAAACAAGGTCCATCCGAACAAAGTCAGTACTTGGTTGATACGGCTCCAAAGTCTGCTTTAATCTGTAACAGTGCTCCCTTTTTTTCTGTGCCAGTTAATTGTTGATAAAATGAAGTCCTCTGTTCTGTAGAAATTTACACACTGTGTCTTCCTGGGATCGTTTAATAATGCTCTTCCATCCCCCTACTGTCTATACATTGGCAATTAGATCTAGATTCTAGAGGCTTGATTATATTCAAGTTGAATTTGTCCTTTTATTTTTATATTGGCAAGAATTCTTCCTAGTTAATGATGTGTTCTTCCTATTACAACACAGGAGGCTTATAACATCTGATTTCCTACTTGTGGTGATTTTAAGACTGACCGGTAAGTTCAGGTGGTGTCTGCATCAACCTTTCAACTAAAGGTTTTATCGGTCATTCACAATGATTGCGTAGGTCCATTACTGTACTGGTTTACCAAAGTGATTTTTCTATCATTTTTCATGCATTTATTAATTATGATTTTTGTATAAAAACTTTCCTTAAACATTGGTATAATCTAAATAACAGTTTTTACAGGAAAGATAGTATAATTGCTTGTTTGTATTACTTTCTAGAATAAAGGGTTGGTGCCTTACTAACCGTCATGCCTGGTCAATGACTTTACTCCTATGTGGGGTATGAAACTGAAAGCAATAAAGAAATAAGACAAAAAACCAAGGAAACAAAAACTCACGGACACAGACAATAGTTTAGTGGTTACCTGAGGGTAAGGGGGAGGGGGTGGGAGAGGAGGGAGGGGGTCAAATCCATGGTGATGGAAGGAGCACTGCCTCTGGTGGTGAGCACATAACACAGCACATAGACGATGCTCTGTAGGACTGGACACCTGGCACCAGTGTAATATTACTAACCAATGTCACCCCAATCAATTTAATAAAAAATAAAAATCTAAAAACATTATGTAGAATTAGAAATTACACTTTTCTTCTCCCCACACCAATCCCAATTTCTTTAGTTACTAGTTTAGTATATAAATTTCCCAAACTTCTGATATGTATACGTATATGTACTACACATAGGATTTTGTTTTGATTTTTACAAAATAAGATTTATTCTGTGACTTGATTTTTAAATATGCTGCAGATGTAATACATACAGATATCAAGGGCTGTGCAGAAAAAAATGCAGCCATAAATGCCTGTTTTTCATATTACATGGCTGGAGACTTCCAGACAGCCCTCGTACATCAGTCTTTTTAGCAATCAGGTTGTTTTTATGTACATGTACAAAACTTTCCACAAACTAAGTTTTTATAAGTGGAACTGCTTGGTCAAAAGGTATCTATATTTAAAATTTAGATAGGCAATGCCAAATTACCCTTCAAAAAGGCTAGAACCAAATTATGCTCACATGCATAATACATGAGTGCCTTTTCCTCTACACTGTCATGACTCTGGGTATTATCTATCTTTTTGATTCTTCCAACTTAATGAGCAAAATATATCTCTTGGTTTGGTCTGCATTTCTTTGATTGCTAGGAGACTAAGCATTACTGCATAGCTTTAAAATATTCAGTATTTCCAGAACTTTTAGGATATTACTGATATAGTAAAATTTGATTTCGTCTAAATTCTGGGCGAAATTATTTTACTTGCTTGAAAATAAGAGAAAAATGCTATGTTTATAAGATGAAAAAGAGTAATAGTATCTAATATATATTAGAAATGGGAATAGAAACTTAAGAGCTAGTATTTCATCTTTTCTAGCTCTACAAAGAAATCCCCTGCTGAATTGGTACAATCTTGCTATTTTTTTCCCCCACACATGAAAATCCTGAATAGGAACAATTCACTAATGTTTCTAGATCAGTGAGAGTCCATCTCTAAAAAATACTTCATTTAGGGGTCGACTGTGTAATTGATAAGAGAATTTGCAAGTCCTGTTAACATTAATAGTTCTCAGCATCAATCCCACTGCAGTGATAGCCTAAAAGTACTTACGGCTTACTAGAATTCAAATTCTAATGATTGCCTTGCAGCTAAACTGTATTGATGGAAAGAAAAGTGGTCTTAAAAAAATGTAACACGAGATGCTAAGTGTTAAACCACTTTACTGGCATTTGAAAACAGAATTAAACATATTAAAGCACTTGTTTCTTTTTTTTAATGTGAATACTATATGAAATCCAAGGTGCTGGAAAGATAATACGGCTACTTGTTTAAAAATTCAAATAACCTTATTTTTGTTAACCTTGATTTATTAATAATCTCACAGATAAATTCTGAAAGAGTCCTGTTATCATTTGAATGTGTCCTGTCTGAGAAGCTTTGGAATTGACAGACGATGTCACTCTGCTGCAATTATTTGATTCAAGAACAAATCACAGTTCATTGAATGATTTCTGCATAAAAAAAATCAGCAGTCTCTTGTCTGTTTTAAGGAAGCTGTTGGGGACACAATGACAACAGGGAAAAAACATTTGGTTTTCATTCACCAAATAAATATGAAAAGCATTTCAGATTCTCAGATGGTAAGTGAAATGTGAAATACAGTTTGTAGGCAATCAATGTACTGTGAAGCCAGACCATGCCTCGCATAGCACTGATTTGAAACAGGATGAGGTCTGATGCTGGCATCTAGAATACTTCACTGAGTAAATCATACCCATGTATCATTTGATTACCTGTTTCACAAACCTGACACAGTCGACAGATGCCTAGAAACAAAATCAAGTAATTGTTTAAATAATAAGCTGATATTAACAAATAAATCAGTTCCAAGACAATCTTTAATTTCTTGGCATATATACAAAACTTTAACATTAAAAAATAGGATAACATGCCTAAAAGGCATTTAAAACAGACTTTTCTTTACTTCCTCAGAAAACTTAGTGTGCCAATTATGAATAATCATATGTTCATGCTTTTTGAAATGCATAAGAAAATTAACCGACAGTAGAAAGATCAATTATTCAGTACCTATAGCAGTAAGTAACTTATTTGTCAAGAAAATTGTTTAAATCCTGCTTCAAAGGATTAGTAAAATTTAGCAGTCCAATTTCTACAAAATTTTTTGAGGTCTTAAGGACTTTGGAGAAAGGGCTGCCAATCTCAGAAATGACCAACCGAGTGTCACTGGAGATGAGGAAAATTGTAACTTAGTTTCCTATAGAAAAATATATAAATTCATCATATATATCTGTTTTTTTTTTTTGGCAGGCATACCAACTAGAGCAAAATACATTAGCAATATAGGATTAGTAATTGGTTTTTATATTCATCACTATTATCATTTTTGCCTAATAAGCACCATGCATATGTAACTAAACACATGAAACAAAATGCTATGATAATAGCAATTTTAAAAATTTTAAATTAGCTACTGAAATGTCTGCACCATGTTCAACATATTGATTTTATTCATGACTTCAGGTTTACAGCTTTACAATAAAATCAAAGGGTTTTTCCTTTTTTACTTAAAACTATGAGAACAAATATTTGCAGTAATTATGACATTTGAAAAGAAAGCCCTTAGAATAATTTCTGTTCTATTGTGAGGCAACAGGAAATATCTAAATTCTCTAATCATATTTAGGAGCTTTTACACACTTTAATAGTATTTAATAAATAACCTGGAAGAGAGATTCTGATGCTGGTCAACAGATGAAATAAGGTACAATATGGGTTTGGTCATGAGACCACAGAATTTCTCTAGTTATTCGGGGCGTACCCTGATTAGCTGTTTATGTAAGTGTGCATGCTGCATTCAGGGGGCCTTAACTCTAAGACTATAACAAAGTACAATACCTTAATTGGTGCAACTTACTGCAATTGTATTCAGACTTAATACTCCTGTACAGTACAACCTTTCATATTGCTGGTATTGAGGGGTATGTATTGTGCATTCAGCGCATGCTACATAGCTTCAGAAAAATGATTTGACTGAAGAAATATGTGAATCCATATAAGAAAGTAGGTTATAACGTGATTCTACTGTCCCTGATTTACATTAGAAAAGGAACAGGAGAGACAGGGGAGGGGCTGTACACTGGGAAGGTTTTCCTTGCATCTGCATTCAGCTATGTACATGCAGGAGGCTGGGATGGTGAAGCAAGAGATACATTCCCTTTGGTTCTCTCCATTTCCCACGAGTCTGTGACCCGACAGAGCTGAAGTATGAGAACGATGTGCTTCCTACTCCAGCCATGGCTCTCAGGTCTGCAATGCAGGCTAGACTGCACAACAATCAACTTTTTACATATTTATACATGGAAAGAAGTTGTTAAATGCAAACTATTGCTCAAAATAAGTAAACCTTCAGAGGTTGGCATTTGGAAAAGATGTCAATATAGTCTCTGTCACCGTAACTCGATTTGCTGGCTGTGTAGAGTCCTAACATTTTATGTTAAGTGCATACTAGTGTTTACCAATTGTCATACTCTATTGAGTCCTCTGTGGTTTCAGGTTTAGCTACCAGAAAATAAATATGAAGACTGTGAAGTGTTTTCCTTATTATAATTTAAAAATAAAATTCCATGTGTTGCCTAATACAGTAAAAATACTGTCTCATCTATTGCAGACATTTTTACCTCCAAGTCAGTACAAAAATTCTGAAACAACTTTTCTTCCAGAAAAACCATCCTCACGATGACACAGCACTTATCTTCAACATCACTGTCATAAAATACACGGGATATTCCTATTTCTGTAATACATATGGAGAAACTGAGGTCTGGAAGTTAACAATCTACCAACTATCGGCATTAGCACAGCTCGCACTGAATTAGGTCTATAGACAATTAGACCACTGCTCCAGTTACCTGACTAGACAGAGCCCCCAAATACCTAGTGTGTTCACATATAAACATTACTAGTAACATTAAAAAACACTGAGTAACAGACTCATGATTTGTTAAAAATGTCTACTTTAATATTAGTATTTTAATACTTCTCAAGATTGAAAACAAAACAAACCTATGCTACACATAGGCTCTTCCCAGATCACAATTCAGTTTTCTCAACTGCATTTACATATGCTTTCACCATTTGTGTCAAGATGCTCATATCCTTAAAGAAAATATAATCCAAAAAGTCAAAGGAAATAAGTGAGCTGATTTTGCAGCTGTGACTTTCAAAGCAAGATCCAAAGTGGCAAAAGTTGTGCCCTAAAAGCACACATCACTTTCATCTCCAAAGGTGTATTTTAGGGAGCAATTACTTTATAATTTGCATGTGCCAACTCCACAGGTTTGGTATCTTAAAGCGGGCAAGTCAATGTGCTTTACGAGGACCTTGTGTCCTCTTTCAAGAAAATCGCCTTTTAGACTGCTACGGCCTGTTTCTTCTGGTATTGCTGCAGGTCTACCAGCCGCTGCTTTCTACCAGTCTTCCAATCGTTCTCCCATCAAGAAGACACAGGCCAGGAGGAACAGACAGTTTGGTGTCAGGTCACTAACCAGAGGACTCCTCCAGATTCGCCAGCTGTGCGGTCTCCTTGGGGGTCTCGGAGTTGGCCTCTGATGTGGCACTAGAGTCTGCTGACACCACTGGTTGTAGAGTGTCCCCATCCAGGATAATGTCTTCGGGATTTGGTGGGGGTGGGCAGAAGTCTTCATTGGGGCAGATTTGCTGGAAAAGTGTCTCAGCCTGGTCAAGGACAAAAGGACACATTAGTTTATGGACATCATCTTAACATACATGGGCATTTCTGACACCATTTTTCAAATGTTAATATTACCCCCCAAAATGTCTTTAAGTTATAGAACTTCACCCAACACACGTGACCTTCTAAAATGCTGCTGTAAGGAGCGTATACAAGTAGTGCCCCTTAGCAGCAGTGTGGCTCGGCGAGTGCTTACTCCATGTCTGAGCCTTCTTTCCCCGGTCTACAAGATGGCAGGGAACAAGCCTCTATATATGACAGAGGCTTATCTGTTATCGTTATTATTATTATTAATAATTATACCAGTTAAAATGTCAAGATGTAAGCTTAGCTCAGTCTGGCATGGTAACAGAATCAGAAAGGAAATGTGGCAAGTGGCTAGTCCATTCTGAAGTTAATTTTACTTTCATTAGATGAACACAGCTCATTGTTAGATAAGGGTCCCTGCCATGTTAGCGACCTTGTGCTCTGTCCTATCGGTATGAGAAAGCCATTAAAGTGTCTTAAGATACACGCTGTTCTCAAGGCTATAATGTCCTTCTGTACCACTTCAACCCCCCTTCCCACAGTACACACAAGATCATCCAACAGGCCAGGAGTGAGTGGATACCTGGCATACAGGACAAATCCAGCCGCCTGATTCTGTAAGTAAAGTTGATTGACTGGAACAGTGCCACTCGCATGCATTTATCTATTGTCTATGACTGTTTTTGCACTGCAATGTCTGGGTTGAGTAGCTGCAATACAGGACATATGGGCTGCAAAATCTAAACTCTTACCACCTGGCCATCTACAGTTGGTATGGTCCTACAGACATAGCTCAGGCACTGCTACTTGTTTACATATTTTTCTCCTTTACTATACAGTGATTTGTCCAGGGATGACACAGACTGGGTTTTTGTCAACTCTCAATCCTCAGTGCATGGCATGGAGTAGAATCTCAATCTCAGTCTCTCTCTCTCTCTCTATGTATGTAATGAATAGAACAACCAAAGGTCCCTGCAACAGATGACTGGATAAAGAAGCTGTGGTACATATACACAATGGAATATTACTCAGCTGTAAGAAAAGATGAAATATTGCCATTTGCAACAAAATGGATGGACCTGGAGATCATCATGCTAAGTGAAATAAGCCAGACAGAAAAAAAAAAGAACTGCATGATTTCACTCATATGCGGAAT